>VCRD01001874.1:21258-85469 GCA_006783055.1 Trinorchestia longiramus
TTCCATGCCGTGAATACCCAAGTCCCATGCCGTGAATACCCAAGTCCCATGCCGTGAATACCCAAGTCCCATGCCGTGAATACCCAAGTCCCATGCCGTTTTAGTCTTTTCAGTAAGAACCTTCTTCCGAACACGTAACTCACGCAAGTGCTCGAGGATATTGAAGTGTTCGCCTCTTAGGCATTGGACCTTCAGCAGAAATTAGTAAAAATCTGACAAAACAAGATTCTAATTACATATGATGAGAAATATATATGGTGGGGATTTCGATCACAAATAGTTCTTAAAGTTTCTTTGGTAGCGCCCACAGTTGGTTTGGCGTTGTATTGATGTACGAGTGTTGTGATTTACTTCACCAAGTAGTTTAAGCTATTTTAGTTTCAAAACATCAAGTTTTCAGTCTAACTAGTTGGCGTACTCAGGTTGATCGTTTGAAACCAACCCGGCGGAGTCTCAAAAAAATTACTTTTAGAATAGGGTGGGCAACATAACTTCCTTTTTTCAAAGCACTTTGCTATGAAAAAAGAAAGTTATGTTGCCGCACCCTGTAGAGCGTCATTGTTTGGTGTTGTGATGTGTCCAAGTCAACAGTGTCTAGGAAAGGCCTGGTCACACACCTGCTGCTATTTGAAAATATGTTATTTCCTACAACGTGGCCCTTCAAAAATCCTACCTTTCTAAGTGATTTGTAATATCAACCAGTTTCACTCAATCAAATGCACTTCCGATAAGCAAGTACACACTCATCATCTACATACATATATAATCGACTATGTATTTCCATCTCTCTCTCTCTTTCTCTCTTTCTCTCTGTATCTGTGTTTGTCCCTTCCATTACTTCCTACCTATTACTGAAGAAAAATTATTAAACTGAAATCAGAACTGGTACGCTTGTAGTATAAGCATTGTATTGAGGATACCAAAGGCTCCGGATTACGATAAAATACTTCATTTTTTCCGTTATTAGCTTTCTTCTCTTACATGGCCATGCTATCAGTAGATACGGCACAGAATTAAAATTTGGTTTATATTCATGAAAATAATCAGATTTTTATAATATCACGGGCACAACTAAAATATGCATTTTATTTTATAGATCCTTAATTTGATTACTTTCAAACCAACGAATTTCAACGGATATTATCTGGGCTATGTTATCAGTAGATAAGATACAGAATGGAAGTTCTGTGTATACATTATTAACGAGAAGTATTCTTTTAACACACAATCATCCTTCGTAAATTTTTACTGCATTCCTTTTTATAATAATTTTAAATTAGTCAAATCTAAATCGTGCAATTTCCATGGGAACATACTGGCCTACTATAGTTCTTTTGGAAGAAATTGTTTTTCAATGAAGTTACCCGATTACTTTCTTACTTACTTCTATTTTACACCTTCACTAATTAGAACACCTATTAAAAACGTCCATAGGTGCGCCACTCAGCGTTTGTTTGATTTGTTTCACAACCAGAAAACCCTGATCAATAAAACATTACATGAGCGATCATGTAAAACAAGTAAACAGACTTGAAAGTAGACATCACCTATTCGTGACTGAAGCACGAAATACAATACCAGACAGTTAAGCCTGGTCCACACGGTCGAAAGCATGATCAAGGCATAAGCGAAGGATGAGCACGCTGTGTATTACGTATAGTAGTACTGACACTAACCTACAACACGTGGGGCAGTGCTGACACTAACCTACATTACATGATGCAGTACTGACACTAATCTACATTACATTAGGCAGTACTGACACTAACCTACATTACACGGTGCAGTACTGACGCTAACTACTGCACTAAGCTCGTTATGCTCTACCTTAGCGTAGAGAGTCTGGCAGAGCGAGGTCTCAACACATCGAGAAAAACGGCCGTTTCTCTACGGTATTTTTGCAGAATATTGCCACTTCGTGCAGTGTTTTGCAAGAGCTATGCCAGCCTCGTGCTGTATTTTCAAGCGCACACTCGTTTGTTGTTTGCTCGCCCATTACTGCGATAATATCCAGTGTTTTGTACGGTCAGTGGATATGGTATAACGTCACGCCTATTGGTCAGGATTACATTATTTATTTTCATAGCAAATTGCTACCAGAGAGAGAACTTAGGACTTCTCATGTAGATATGGAGTATAACATCAGCTAAAGCAGTCATGCTGTTTAGCAGATTGTATCGAAAATTAGAATATTGAGTCACATACCTATATTACCGCTTTCTGATTTAAATTAAACTTTGAACTCTGATGACACGGTGAACGATTTTATTTCTTTGATTTAAAGTTTGATGATGAAAATGAAGTGCTTTGTAAGCCTTCAATTATTAAATATCACATATTAAATCACCAGCTTGGTCGACTATCACCAGCTTGGTCGACTATCACCAGCTTGGTCGACTGGTGAGCGAATCTGCTTGCGAGCAGAAAGACCCGGGTTCGAATCCCGCTGCCGACATGGTTGACGCGGCTAGAAATACGGCATGGGACTTGGGTAAACAACCGAATAATTATCGAAGCAATTATCCTACCCAAGAATGGACCAGAAGGTTCGTTCCTATAGCCTCATTCTATTCTATTCTATTCTATTCTATTCTACATATAATAAACGTAACTCTACTGTCACAGTAGTGATAAAGTTTGTTAGTTACTCTACTGTCTTCATTTGATTAATATATCATAAGTACTGGTTTGTCTCCCTGAAGCATCTTAATTCATTTTAATTAAGAGGGAAGGCTTGTACAGGGTGTCCCAGAAGTAACTTACCCTTTTGATTTGCTAATAAAACGAAAACTATTAAAGCTAGGATATTGAAATTTGTTTTATTTGAAAGAAAAACCTTTTTATGCTTTATTAGAACTAGGTTTTGAATATAATGTCTTTTAAATGATGGCCATGGTTGTTATGACAACTTAGGGTTCGTTTCTTTGTCGTTTCCATAACGCTCCTTAGTGTATCAGGCGATAGTTGTCTTATTTCAGAACAAATGTCGTTTTTAAGTTCTTGCAGATTTGTTGTTTTTGTTACATAAACCCTTGACTTCAGGTAGCCCCATAAGAAGAAATCGCATGGGGTCAAATCTGGAGAACGAGGGGGCCAAGGAATGTTACCAAATCGTGAAATCAAATGATTTGGAAAGCACTCATTTAACAATGTCATCGTTTCTCTTGCTGTATGGGCCGTGGCTCTATCCTGTTGAAACCAAGTATTGCGTAGGCCATGTCTCTCAATTTCAGGAATTAGAAATTCGCTAATCATAGTTCGGTATCTTTCACCATTAATTGTTACTGTTGCGCCATCATTATTTTCAAAAAAGTATGGGCCAATCACATTGGAAGCAGTTATCCCGCACCACACCGTTACACGAAGAGAATGCAGCGGCCTTTCTTGAATTTCTCTCGGATTGTCATCGCACCAAATTCTAGAATTATGTCTATATACATGGCCAGACAAGTGAAAGTGAGCTTCGTCAGAGAAGATAATGGTTTCGATGAAAGAGGCATCCTCACACAAACGAATAAAATATTCGGAATAATTAACACGACTGTGATAATCATTAGGGAATAACTGTTGGGTTAATTTAATTTTGTAAGGATATAACTTCAAGTCTTTTTTAAGAATGCGGTGTAATGTCGATCGGGAAACTGATAATTGAGTTGAACGTTTTCTGATGGAGGCTTTAGGATTATCTGTAACACTTGCAGAAACTCGCTCGATTACAGCTTCAGTTCGAGTTGATTTTAATCTTCCAGATCGTTGTTTATCATTAACATTTCCAGTGTCCGTAAATTTTCGATACACCGATTTAATTGTGATCTTCGAAGGACTGGTTGTTGTTCTGAAATAATTTCTGTAATCACGTTGCACTTCTGTTGTTGACATTGTCCGTGTGTAGATTTGCAAAATTCTTATTCTTTGTTCTTTGCTGTATGAAGACATGATGAAAATTAAGGGTTTGCAATGAAGCAAAAATCAAATGTCAAGCTAGTTCGTAAATAGGATACCAAGTATCCTATTCTACCATAAAAAGATTTTTCTTTCGAATAAATCAAGTTTCAATATCCTAGCGTTAATAGTTTTCAGTTTATTAGCAAATCAAAAGGGTCTGTTACTTCTGGGACACCTTGTAGTTACAAGAGATGAATGATCAAATTATCAAAAACTGCTAAAAAATTGGCCAGAAACACTATTTTATTTCATTCTAATTATTCTAAGAACTAAAAAGTCTAAGTAATTTGGGCATCACTAGAATTTTTTTTTAGTTTGGTTGTTAATGACCTAATTGACTTTCAAAACGTGGAAAGTTGATTTGCTGCACATTTTTATTACAACAAGACATTTAAATGAATATACCTTCATGAGTAAGCACATTTTTGTTTCTCGCATTTGCATAGCATATAAATTTTCAGTGTTAGATTACTGCTAAATAAGTTTATCAGTAACAAAGTGATAAGTAATGAGTCTACAATGAGTAATTTGTCCTTGTATCTTTACAATTGAAGGGTGGCAACTGCATCCAAGCAGAAAGAACCTTGTAAATACAAAACTATTTGGTGGTCTTCTGTCTTTTACCTCAATTTCGCTGTCAACTTTCTTCTTTTGCCTCACTTCCGCAGCCCACTTTCCTCTTTTGCCTCACTTCCGCAGCCCTCTTTCCTCTTTTGCCTCACTTCCCCAGCCCACTTTCCTCTTTTGCCTCACTTCCCCAGCCCACTTCCTCTTTTGCCTCACTTCCCCTGCCAACTTCCCTCTTTTGTCTCACTACCCCCTGCCAATTTCCCTCTCCTGTCTCACTTCCCCTGCCAATTTCCTTCTTTTACTTCACTTCCCCTGCCAACTTCCCTCTTTTTCTTCACTTCCCCTGACAATTGTCCTCTTTTCTCTCACTTCTCCTGCAAAATTTCCTTCTTTTCCCTTGCGTCCTCTGCCAACTTCTCTCTTCCACCTCATTTCCCCTGCTAACGCCCTATTTTCTATTCAACTACAATAACATGAAACCGTCTATGCCTCGAACGCGCAAGGTAACAGAAAACTTAAACTCATGGAAGCGCTCCTTAAATCTTCCATATTTTAATAGAATAATCTTTGAAATACTTAATTGTAACTTTACAGGGGAGTCAGTAATGCGAAAAGTCACGCTGTCAGGAGCTTTTCACTCGTTTTTGATGACAACTTTTTATCTCGTTGAGAATGCCCTGATCTTTTAAGCTGCCGTCGAGCGGCTCGTTCATCAAGCCTTGCGTAATAAAGGACGTCCTTGTGTGATGATACAGCGTGAGCTGTCGAGCACCTTTATTATGAAGGCACACATCACTGACGAGCACAAAGTGCAGAGGTCTCTTCATGCCGAAATGGTTTCTGGAACTTCACAAAACTGTTAATTAAAATCTAGGAATACATATTTACAGAAATTTTAGAGCATTTAATAGTTCGTCTTTAAAAAGACGTGTAAATGTGCGTGTTGAGGTACGTCATGCGTGTCTCGGAAGAGCTTAGTGTGTCGTATACATAAGCCTTGCTACTATCAAATTTAACATCGCTCAGCTTCAAAACTTCTTGTATTTTTCTACAGGCTCTGAAGTTAATAAGGTAATACGTAATAGAACAGGTCGCCTCTAATAAGAGGCTTGGTCTCCATTTGAGACGGTGTTTCATGAGAGAATATAAAAAATTTGTTTCCGTGGTAATACGTCCGTATCAGTCTTATGGTCCTTAATTTTGTCTAATAACTAACACTATATGTGTATGTGTTTGTATACTTACATGCATCAGAAAAGAGTCAACTAATCTCGTCCATTCGTGGTGTCGCCTCCAATTCTTTGTATTCTAGGAAAAGTAAATCTGTGTCGAACGTACTCCATTCTTTGCATATTAGTAGACCCACACATCAAAAATTCATGTGTTTTTTACTCAATTTTTCCGTTTAATTTGCCAGTGGACGCGGGCTTTGCGAAAAAGTTTCCACATTAAAGGATGTGCCTTTGGTATCCACAATACAATGCTTACAATACACGTATACCCTACCAAATTTTTTCCTATCTAAATCCTTAAAAGCGTGAAAGCGAGACGGACGAAACAAGCAAGCAACAAACAGTGTATTATTGTATAGTGTAGGGGTCACCAAACTTTTTTCACAGTGGACCGGATAACTAAAAAAATTACGAGCGCGGGCCGCATAATCATTCTGTTCAATACTTGCAAGCCAGAACGAAAGCTCAGAGCGTAGGCGGAGCTACCACGAGCCGAGGAAGCGACGTCAATTCAACGTCGACGGGCGTGGTGAACTAACGTCGCGGGCCGGATTCGGCCCGCGGGCCGTAGTTTGGTGACCCCTGGTATAGTGCAATAGGGAACTCAAAATAAGGGTCTTTCAAATTTATGTACAGCGGTTCTCCAACTTCATATCCATAAATACTCTTTGAAGTAATAGTACTTGTTTCACAAGCCACGTGCCTGTTCTCTTTCAGAACAGCAGTAGAGAGTACAGGGGCAAAATGTACACTAGTACGTCTTTTCTAAGCCAAAATATTACTAGTTTTTCGCCCATGCAGAATTGATCCAAGTAGTTAAAACTGGAAATATTTTCTAGACTAAAAAATATTGGGGTTTTTCACATTTTTTGAACTACAATCTACTTCTAAATAAATTTTGTTTCTTAAATTGTTAATAAATTTTGTCTGCTTCTGTACAGCAAGAATCTCCTCGGTTTACACTCGTGTAACATCAATATTAATTACTGCAGCAGAACTTATGTTGATATCAATTACTTATTTCTCTAATAATAGTTTTCCTTAACTAGTATGTTGATATCGTAGTTCTGATTGATCAATTTTACGGAAATCTCACACGTAGAATTAAAAAAAACAAGTAAAAGGGAACATCTCAACATCAAACGTTTCGGAATGTAGAGATTCCTACTTCGGTGCTGAAATGAACAAAAACAAAACTAAAATATACAGATAATAAAACAAAGAAATTTACATTTGTCTCTATAACCTACAACCTAATTTCTTACATACATGAAATAGTTTTAACGCGTACCTCCATTCTTTACGTTATATTGAAGTCAATTTCCAAGTCTTTCTTCCTGATAGTTTACATTTTTTATGCCTTCATCAGCTTTATCTTTCTTTCTTCCTGTATCTAAATTTTTATGAATATCTATACGTCTATATCATACATAGTATCCTTAAAAGTAAACACCGTGCTGTAATATATTTACCAAGAACATGATGGAAGGCATTGTATCATTTTTTTCCACCGACACTTCACACGGTTTATTAAGCATCTGATAATAAAACACCGCTCATATTAAACACTTATGTCGTTTTTCAATATAATATTCTCATCATATCAACAGACACCCAGAAGTCAGCACACCACACCTGAGCGCAACGCCAAACAGGATAATGTTTAATTGATTTGTTTCACGACCGCAAAATCCCCATAAATGTATGAATAAATTCCCTATAAAGAGAAACAAGCAAACTTTTGACATCATTCCCGGAACCGTCTTCGTTGCTCTTCGTGCCGTATCACGACGCAGGGTGTGCCGGTCTCCAGAAATGTGATGTAAAACTTTGTGAATCTCGCCCGTCTACCGGGATGCTGAATAAATTTGAAGCGTCAAGATACTTTGATGAATGGTCCGCCATGAGAGATAATTTACCGTGGGCTTCGATAATTCTGACTGGAAGAAGTCAAGCCTCCTTCTGGTCAGTGCAACGAAATATAATTAATAAATTGACTTTCCTATACATTTATGGTGTATCGGTTTTCCGGAAGGGCCTGCTTTTAGTAAAGTGAACTCTTTTTTATTTATGATGTTTTTTTAGTTAAACTTCGTAATGCCTTAGCAGTCAATATTGATTGCGTATCTGTGAAGTGGTAGTTATGTTTTGTGTCTATTTCAGTGGGGATTTAATTTGCGTGCATAATTTTAATGGCAAAATCGAAGTCAGTAGTGATATTAAATGATGAGCGCATTGTGTTGTCTCGTACGAGTAGAATTAAAACTACTGTTTAATTATTTAGGAGTGGAACATTTTGATTTTGTCGCAATGTATACCACATTTTTGGTCCTAGATAAAATTAATGATGACCCTTGTTTCTTTTACAAATAAAGAAAACTCAACATTGTCCTCAAAAACATACGAAATCTATCATTACAGATGAGCCTTGAACTTCGCATCATTCTATTCCATTTCTTTTAAACTTCCCATTGATTATTTTGAAATGAGCTACTTACTTTTCATTACAATTGTCGTACTAATGTTTACTGGTACCACAGGCAGTTATCATTTGTATCAGGTTGGCAGTTTGGTTCCCGCCGTTTTTCTTAATTTAAATTAAGAAAAAACTGAGTTAACGTAGCTGAACACCTAATACGTTCCATTGCCACTTTTGAAACCCTCTATTATACATAAGGAAAACAATGACAAAACTAGTTAGGGAAACCACAGAAAACAACTCTGATGAAAGGTCCTATTGGTAAAATTTTACAACAGAGACAGCAGTAGAGAATATTGATTATGCTTGGAGGGAAGTAACAGTGACTACAATGAATGGATTATGAAGGAAGTTATGGGGTGAATGTAATAAAATCCTTGATGATGGAATAATTCTGTGGTGTAACAAAGACATTCTACAACTCATGTAAAAAGTTTGATTTCAAAACATCGTAATTTAAGATACAAATATCGTTAAAAATAACCATAACCAAGAAGTTACTGACGCAGAGCTCCTACAAACAGAACACGGTGATGCTGCTGACTAGGGTAGTGACTGCATAATAAACGAGAATGCACACACTCATGAAAGAAACAATGATGGCACCAAAGGAGCTGATAAAAATGAAAAATTGGCAAGAGATTTGAAGATTACAGAGGAGTTGAAGGATATCATATCGAAAACAGAGGAAAATGTAGTTTTAAAAAGTTCATTTTGATTGACACTTGATGGAGTGAAGAACTCTTATAAAGTTTAACATCAAAAATAAAAAAAATTAGATGACATCTGTCGTTATAATGTTTACTTAAATTTGTGTGTGTATTTGCATATTCGTGCATTTAGTTATTATATTTAATATATTCATATCAGTCTCTTTAGATTTTTGTTCCTATATACATAATTTTATATTTATGTGTGTATGTATATATATATATATATATATATATATATATATATATATATATGTATACTATACAGTCCACGTGGAAGTTCCACGGTTTAGATTTTACTGATATAAAATTATTATAAAGATGAATACATTAAAGATTGCTTTAATGAATACTTTTCATGAATACATACAGAACTTCCATTGTGTATCGTATCTACTGATAACATGGGCCAGATAGTACCCGTTGAAATTTCTTGGTTTAAAAGTGATGAAATTCAGGATCTATGAAATAAATACATTTTTCAGTTTTACTCATGGTACTATCAGAATCTGAATATTTTTGATGAATGTATACAGAACTTCTAGTCTGTATCTTTTCTACCGATAACATGGCCGTGTAAGAGAAGAAAGCTAATAACAGAAAAATGAAATAATTTATAGTGATCTGGCGCCTTTGGTATCCACAATACAATGCTTGTAATACATGCATACCCGTTCTGATTTAAGTTCAATAATTTTTCTTCAGTTATAGATAGGAAGTAATGGGACGGACACACACAGATACAGAAAGAGAGACAGAGATGGAGATAGTCTATAATATATGTAGCTATATATATATATGTGTGTGTGTGTGTGTGTGTGAGTGCGTGTCTATTGAAACTTATTTAATTTACAGTCGTTTAATATATTGCCATCAATTGACATTGTTAAAATCGCGTAATGTTTACAAGTTTCCCTAAAATATATAGTTTTTTGTAAGAAAAATATGCAAAATAAACGTTGTAAAGTGAAGGTCAGAGACAATATGTTTGTGGACCATCCTTCATATTTCCACGATGTCTAAAACTTTGCAGATCGCTACCCTATGCAAAATTCCAGGTCTACCTGTATTTCATTTTTATTTTGAAGATTCGCCGTTTTCTTTATTTGTGAATTAAGTTAAGCCTGCTAGAAAAATTGATGGCGATCTTTTTCTTCCCAATCGGTCCTCCACGACAAAGAAGGAGCGGCAGATGACGCAGGCACACGAGAGAATTAGATCGCGTCACTTGAAACTCCTCGTCCAATGCCAGAGTCCGTTGGCAGTGACTCCTGCTATAATTTTGCTAAATCAGAATTTAGTTCGTTTGAATGGCACAATATTCTAGTTGAATGGCTGCCAATTTTTACATTAATTTCGACTTCAGGGTCTTAAAGACAATTCATAGATTTCTCCTTCATGAATCTCTATCCTACGTCTTTTCATTTCTGGATTCAGTTCCTGTAGGTAATTGTACAAAATTACACTAATGCATAGGTTCTCTTTGTGCAGATAGACTTGTTTCCTTCAGCATAGACCGACTAAGTTTTTTTTCTGTTTTTCTAGATTATTACTACCTGACAGTTGTAAAGTTCTTATACCTAAGCAATGTCGGACTCCCTAGCAGTAAGATATTTGTTTTGGTATTTTAATTAATTTTTTTACCTGTGAGATAATTCATATAAGCACAGGTAATTCATGTTGGCATTTTGTTGTCTCATATAGTAAACCCGGCTAACGAACTTAAAACCTTACAAGTTTCAGCTGAAGTCGTGTTTCATATTCAGTGTCTGTGTGCCTTTAGCTCGTTGCTTCACTGGTCTTCGTTCGATACTTCGTACAGTGTGTCCAGCTGTTGGCCATTATTAACACGTTAAGTGCGGTTGCCTAGCTGGTGCAAATCTTTACTTTGTACATACAGTCACTAGAAAGCTTTGAAAAATTACAGAACCTAACCTTAGTGACCACCGGTGGGTCACTTCGCACTTAACGTGTTAAGTTAATTACCATCATTGTATAGGTACGAATGCATGAAGAAAAGCAATTAAGAATATTTCTCCTCTGACAAGTCTCGCTTCTTACGGAACGCTACCATCCTCTTTAGTGTTTTGTTTTCATTGCCCGTGGGCAACTCAAGTAGGAACTATGTAATAAAAATTACAAAATTAGAAGGGAGTAGTTCCGCAAATTTAGCGAATAATTCACACCAGTTCCTATCAAGTAAAGAAATTCCAAACTATGCATGGCACAACATGAACCTTTATTGTAACATTGAACTCACGAGTTGCAGAAATGCAATTTGAAACTGCTCTCAAATTCTCCGAGTGCCACGATGTCAGTCAAGTTCAGCAAGCGAGCGAAGGCGATATGAAGTCTACGCACGGTGGATGAGAGAACTGCTTGCAGGCCCAAGTGAAGCAAGGTCACAAATTTTGCGTCGTAGGCCTGTCCCTTCCCTTACATTAAAGGGACTATTTTGGCGGAACTGCTGCCGTACATGCAGTGCTGAGAGCTCGAGCACCAGCTACGGCAGCCAACGGTCGAATGGCAGTCTCTGTCCTTGTCCTGCACCACCTGTCTGTGTTTCATAGTTTCCCAGCACCGCACTCTATG
Source organism: Trinorchestia longiramus (assembly GCA_006783055.1). Lineage (NCBI taxonomy): Eukaryota > Metazoa > Arthropoda > Malacostraca > Amphipoda > Talitridae > Trinorchestia > Trinorchestia longiramus. The sequence goes on from VCRD01001874.1 coordinate 32,787, forward strand.
GGTTTGTTGGTTTCCACCTGGGCTCGATGATTTCCACCTGGGCTTGATGGTTTCCACCTAGGCTCGATGATTTCCACCTGGGCTTGATGGTTTCCACCTGGGCTCGATGGTTTCCACGTAGGCTTGAAGACTTTAACCTAGGCTTAATGGCTTCCATCTAAACTTGATTACTTCCATCTGTGGTTGATGGCTTCCACCTGGGCTCGATGATTTCCACCTGGGCTTGATGGTTTCCACCTAGGCTTGAAGACTTTAACCTAGGCTTAATGGCTTCCATCTAAGCTTGATTACTTCCATTTGGGGTTGATGGCTTTCACCTAGGCTTGATTACTCCCACCTGGGCTTGATTATTTCCACCTGGGCTTGATTACTTCCGCCTGGGCTTCCCAGCGCTGCAGCTTTTGAGTTGTTGCCTACTTTGTTCATTGTTTTACGAGCGTCCGTGCATGCTGCCTTCATGGTCTGCGTACTGGCTGATCTACTTATCTGTTGGTCTACTTATCCCCTGGTCTACTGACTCACTGGTCTACTGACTCACTGGTCTACTGACTCACTGGTCTACTTACTTGCTGGTCTACTTTTTTACTGGTCTACTTCTTTGCTGGTCATAAGACATAGGTACATATACGGCATGGAAGTTGGATATCAACCCAAGAATGGGCCAAACGGCTCGTTTCTATTGTCTTATTCTATTCTATTCTTGTGTGTTGGTCTACTTACTTGCTGGTCTACTTGCTTTGCTGGTCTACTTGCCAGCTGGTTTATTTACTTTCTGGTCTGCAAACCGGTTCTCTTGCTCTCTCACCCAGATGCTCTTATCAAGGACTGCGCAGTCTCTGCGTTTTCTTTTCATGCTTCAACAGATCAGTTCCAGTTACTAATTATGGACCAGTGAACATTTTTCTTTTTTATACTTTCGAATAGCGAAATTAACGAAAATTCGATTCATCAGATTATATTAAACGTAGTTTTATTCAGAATGTATTCACTTGTTCCCAAACTAACGTTGATAAATTTGATAAGGGATAAATGTATATTTTCCAGTGGTCTAATTCTCTTTAAAACGTCTTCGGAGTACTTATTATGTTACTCGGTATGGGAATAATTTGTTTTCATTTTTAATCACATATCTCTACGGCAGTGATGGCCAACCTGCGGCGCATTGAACGATTAATGATGGCGCATTGCCTTTGTGCTGGAGGGGATAAATTAATGTTTTTTAATATGTTTAATAAAAAATTTCATGGCTTATCTTGGTCAACATATTTCTAAAAGTAAGATTGCGTAAGTTTACAGTTATTCATGAATAAAAATTAAACTGTTTAAGTTTATTTTTTATTTATGCTTTCAACAATGATTTGGCTGAAAAAAAGTAAAACATCTTGCAAGTCTGGGCACGTGACTGCAGTCGATGGTCCAGTTGCAGTTAGCAATTAACACTGTGTGGCTGTCTCCCATTCTTCTTGCTCTGTTTTGTGCGTTCATTTACATTTCAAGTGTGTTTTTTCTTAATTATCTCTTACATTCCTCTTATCTATTACAATAACAGATTTATAGTACGTAAAAATGAGTAAAAGAAAAGCAGAAAGTGAATGTAAACGTGAATTTAATGAAGAGTGGGAAAATGATTTCTTATTTATTGCGAGTCCAGCTGGTAAAACGCTTTGCATTGTTTATGAAGCAACTTTATCCTACAATAAAAAGCATGATCTTAATAGACATTATTAAACTCAGCACCAGACAAAAATCAAAAATGAAAAGAAGCTTATGCCTGGTTCTACATTACGAAAAGAATTTGTTGCAAAGAAAAAGGAAGAAATCAGAGGAAGGCGAAACACCTTTATTAAAGTAATTTCTGAAGGCTTAGCACTGACAGAAGCATCATATGAAATTGCTCTGCATTTGGCGAAAAGAAAGAAGCCTTTTTCTGATGGAGAAGAAATTGTGAAGCCATGTCTCCAAATATTTGCAAAATATCTTGACAATAAGAATATTGAAAAGAAAGCAGACGAAATTGCTATATCAAAACAGATCATTATAAGACGCACAGATGAACTGTCTCAAGATGTGTCTCGGCAACTGGAGGATCTCATCAAATCATGTACTTTTTTCTTCGGCTTTGGACAAATCAACTGACATTTGTGGTGTGGCACAATTAAGCATTTTTATTCGAGGTATTGATGATGATTTCAATGTATTTAAAAAGCTTCTGAGTTTAGAATCGATGCATGGGAAAACAAAAAAATCAGAAATATTTAACAAAGTCAAGTCATGCCTAGAAAATCTAAATGTGGATTTTAGTAAACTGATCAGCGTGTGCACTGATGGTGCCCCGTCAATGGTGGGTAAGGTGGTTGGGGCTACGACTTTCCTTGAAAATTTTTTGGACCATCCCATACTAAAGTATCACTGCATTATACATCAAGAATGGATATGTGGAAAAACTTTAAATATGCAGCATGTTATGTCACTTGTCATTAAATGTGTTAATAAAATTAAAGCAAGAGCATTGAACCAACGAGAATTCAAAGAATATTGCGAATTATTAGAACTTCTATTGGAATATTGGAAGAATATGAAGACCTCCTTCATTGTGAGGTGCGCTGGCTTTCCAGAGGGCGGTGTCTGAGTAGGTTCTGGAAACTTAAAAATGCAGTTCACGACTTCCTCGAATTTAACAATGAGCTACCTGACGAAAGTGCCTTATTAATTGATAACAACTAGCTGTTTGATTTTGCATTTTTAGTTGATATCACCAGTCATCTCAACGATTTAAATTTGAAACTACAAGGTAAGAATATGTTGTTTCCTAGTCTAGTAGACTGCATCAAGGCATTTAAGATGAAACTAAAACTGTTCATTTCTCAGCTAGAAAATCAAGATTTGAGTCACTTTCCTCACTTGAAAGAGCAGAGAGACATTGCTAATAACAAGAGAAACATGACGGAATATGTGGAAAAACTCAAGCTAATACAAGACTCATTTGAAAATCGTTTTCAAGGCTTTGCAAAAGATGAACATTCCATGATCGGATTTACAAACCCATTTCTACTGAATGATGAACAAATAATGAAGGTGCCTAGTAGCATACAAATGGAACTTATTGATCTGAAAACCAATTTATTGTTCAAAACGACTTTTGAAGAGCTTCAATTAGTCCAAAATGATTGTAATACAATTAAATTTTGGCGGTTATTGCCTCATGAGAACTTCTCAGAACTACGAAAATTTGCCCAGCGCTATATATGTAGATTCGGGTCTACTTACAGATGTGAACAAGCATTCTCAGCTATGAACTTGATCAAAAAATAAAACGAGGTCACGACTCACAGATATGAATCTGAAGAACTGTTTGCTGCTCTCGGTGACAGATTTATCTCCAGATATTCAAAAACTGGCAAAGTAAAAACAGAGTTAAAAATCAAACCAATAATAGGTATAGATTATATATTCTGTTAAGTAGCTATTCTTTAAGGTTTGACCTCTATAAGTAAGGATTTGGTGTACTCTCAAGATTTTGTGTAAAATTGGCGCATCTGATCTTTTATTATAGGGCAAGTGGCGCATGATATACAAAAGGTTGGCCACCTCTGCACTACGGGATAGGTGACGGCCATAGAAAATCCTCTATGTCAATAATCGATAAATTGTTGTTTGAAAGATAGTTCCTGACAGTTAATTTTTTTGTATATATAATTAAATATCAGTTTATGGACTTCTCAACGAGGTGGTATCAACATGCCAAGCACAGGACGAAAGCCGAAGCCCTTGTGTCTGAAGTATGCAGCATGAGCTACATACAGGGTGCGGCAACATAATTTCCTTTTTTCAAAGTAAAGTACTTAGAAAAAAGTAAGTATTGTTGTCGCACCCTGTATTATGTAAAGTAACTGAATTAAGTAGACGAAAATGCATCTATCTGATCTGTTTTGAACAGTTCGTAAACAGTTAATGAGTCCAGCAATCAAGCCAAAAGCACCATACTTTATGAAAATATGCATAGAACAATAACCTGGTATCTCAGTCAGAGAAGAGTCTGACGGGAAAACTAAACTCAGACTTTATTCATTATAAGTTCATTGCAGTGAAATTACTTCATAGAAACTTTTAAAGGTAGAAACTTTACATGGAAATAACTTTCCAAAAGAAGGGGTACACAAATATCTTGTTTCATTTGGGTAAGTAGATCGTCGTGCTCATGGAAAATAATGTCTTCAGTGGACGTTCTAACCATATTACTTCTCCCCATAATGTGTTCGAGTAACTTAGCAGGTATCGCTACTGAATTGTACAGACTTGTTTAGAAATATCTTGATATTAAAGCAGGGTAACGACAGCCTTTAACTCCTGGAAATGCAGACCGAGGATACGTGTGAGAAATAATGTCACAATTGGTATCAAGAATTTAATTTTATCGTGCAAACTACGTTCAAAAGTTGTTCAGAGCGACAAAAAACATGGAGCTACTCGTCTATTTTGAACTAAATTATTTCTTGGAACGTAAACTAGTTGTATATTTGTAACATTCTATTGTTCATAAACTTGAAACTTTTATTCATAAAATACCATTTTATAGAGCTTTTTGGAAGCCTTTTCAACCATATACATTGTTCATGTAAAAATACAATCAAACATATCCCTTCAATTGCACTAACTTTTCATTTCACTGAAGATATTTCCAAAAAAGCAGATCAATTTTACGATTCAATACTTTTCGCTAGTGTCTATGCGCGTTCCAAATATAGAGGACAAGTTAGAACCGTCTGCACTTTAGTCCATAATATAAAAGTTGACACTACCTTCCTTTAAATGTAGAACGCCCGCCCGTTGTAAAATACATGCCCTGTCGTACAAACAGAGTTGACTGTGATTGTATTCCATTGTTTATTTTCACATCGAAAATAAATAGATAGTCTATAAAGATTGCGAATCTGAGAACAGTGACCTCTCGTTCTTTATTGTGGACAATGAACAACAGGGAAAAGTTCGTGGTTCATTTGTCTGTGCTTTAGCTTTTTTATAGCAAGGGTGGTTTATCTCCCCGACGCTGCAGGCAGTTCGAATACAGAGTGTGGGAGCAGGTGAAGTTTCCCCCTCTAGTCTGGGGGAGTTCCAGCACAGAGTGTGGAAGCAAGGGAAGTTTGTGGAAGTGGGGGAGCTGCTGCCGCAACGCGTCAGTCCGAGCAACATAATCGACTGGCGTCATCACCAGCAGTGCCATTAATGAAAGTTAGGACGATGTAAACGATCATCTCGGTGTGCCGCTGCTGCTTCCAGGGCAATCTGGAGCTTGCGACTCGTTCGCTGCTCGATTCCTGCAAAACCGACGTAGCCTCTTCTTTTTGAAACGAGCTCTCAGAACTCCCATGTTAGTGCTTGGGCTGAAAATGAGTGCTGAGTGTGCTAATTTTAGCGCTTTGTCTTGAAAAGAACTCCTAGAGAGCTAATTTTAGTGCTTTTGTTTTGAAATGAGAGCTGAGTGGGCTATTTTAGCACCTTGCCTTAAGATGAGCCTAGAATGGGCTACTTGTAACGCTTTGTTTTGCAAAAAGAACACAGAGACTACCAGTTCTAGCAGTGTATGCCATTTCCTGCACTGCTTTGCTGGACTGCGTCCGACACTGAAGTGTCTTCTGCTGTGAAAGCATAATACAGTTGCTTGACATATAATATATCAATTACCGTACATACTTTAGCAAATTTAATTAACTTATGATGTGGACATCCCATACCATATATATTTTACTTTCTAGTAAAATAGTAATAATTTTTCACTGTATGAGACACTTAAACGAAAAATTCCAACTGTCAATTAGTGTTCCACATAGTTTTTGCCCATCTACTCGGTCAAATTTGAAGACTTGAAACTGTCTATTTTTTTTATTTACTAAGCAAATAAACCCATGTGACCTCAACCCACTGGAAACCTAACACTTTTCACTAGCATAAAACTCTTCATGATACTCAACTACATTGTCAACTTAACCCTCTACCGCCTGAATTATGATCCAGCCAAAAAATAGTCATTTTTTCAGCATTTTCGTGTTACTTGGTGTTAATATAGATAGAATGTACAATGAGATTTTCATTATTATATATATGATTAAATATTCATATGTCACTCACAGGACAAACAAAACAACCCCCAGCAAGGTAAAACTAAAAAATTTAGAAAACAATATGGAGTTACAAGCATATCTAGAATATCTACTAAATATGAAAAAAATGTCATAACTCTAACTTACCATGATTTCCATCCATTGCGAGGTGAATATGTGAGCAACAGCTCATCTGACGCACACCCTCCACTGCAAGTCTGCAACGAGTTGACTGCTACTGACCACCAATAGGAGGTTTGCTGCGTTGCAGCTGTCAAAATTAGTGGCGCAATATGTCTTCTGACAGGAACAATCAGCACAATGTCCCTATTGCTGATAATTTTAACATAATTAGCATTTTTTCTGGTGTTCCCCGTGAGTGACATACGGCGGTAGAGGGTTAACAACACTACTCTTGTCTTAACTACATTCAAGCTCTTAAATAATGATGCTCTTTAACAAATGGCATGGGACTTGGGTAGCAACCCATGAATGAACCACTGGGCTCGTTCTTGTAGTTATATTCTATTTCCTCCACGCTGTGTTCAAAATTTTCTCCTCCTCGATGAAAAAGTATAAGTTCTTTATTTCAACTCTATCAAGATCTAACGTACACCTCCCCAAAATTAGTGAATTTTCAAAGCAAAGGATTCTATTTATACCCCAACAATATTTCAAAAACGTAACGGTAAATAACTATACTTATTAACACGTTTGTTGTGATTGCCTAATTGGTGTAAAACTTCACTTTGTACGCATAGTCACTAGAAAAAATTACAGAACCTAACCTAAGTGACCCACCGGTGGGTCGCATCGCAACAAACGTGTTAAAGGTCCGACGTAAGCTTCACTGCACTTTCGTTAGTGTAATTTCTGATTTTTTAATTTATGTAGATCAATCTTGATCTGGATACCAGACCAACAACTAACCAGCGTTATAATGTTTCTAAAATATTATAATAAAATACGTTGATATCTTACATCCACTCACAAAGTTTAGCCTGTATACGAGTATGATTCCAGAAATTCCAGATTTTTGATTAGTAGAGGCTTTTCAACCATCATTTAATCATGCAATCCTATTATGTGCATTAGCTGCCCTCTTATACGGGAAGAACAAACGCTACCCTCGTACAATCACATCCATGCATTACAGCTACCCAATAAAGGTTTCATTTATTCACATTAGAGCCCAGTTCAATGTTAATAATAACTACACCTTCAATGTTTCGTAGAATTCACCGCTTTCGTTCATTTATATATAAAATTAAGTTTTTTGTTGGTTTTCGGGTGCGTAGTTCGAATCGTAAGATATTTGAAGAAAAAATCTTTTGAAATGCATACCGTAAAGAACATAAAAAATTCTTGATTCACTTTTTCTTTAGGCTAAATTTCTTTGCACTTTATTCAGTGTTAACCAACACTTGCAATTTCAATGTAAGAAGTTCTTTCATATTTTCTACGCTAGTTACACCATTGTAAAATCTAAGAGAACCATGTAGCTCCAAGGCGCCATGGAGCTGAAAAGGATCGTCAGTATCTATGGTCCATAAGCACGGAGTGGTGGCTGCCATGACAATGAAGATCAGCTACAAGCCGTTGTGCTGGACCTAGTAAACAGCAGTACAGCCAAATTCCGGTTAAATTGTAGGGGATGTAATCAAGATACTGACGTACTTACTTACTTACTTACTTACTTAGTCTGACTTACTGACGTACTAACTGTTTCATAATGAAGACAGGAATAATGTCGTGTCTCGTGAGCACCAGATGTACTGAGGTGAGCATGTTGTTGATCACCGGATTTAGTGAACAGTGAACATGCTCTTCTCCAGTTTTTTTTAGCCAATGTAACGTAAAAGTTTTGTCATGCCAAAGCTTTTCTAAAATGGAAAAGTAAACTACTCGTAAGCCAACTTAAGTGACGTCATTGCTGAAGGAAGTAAACCATGTATGACTTACAAACGACACTATGCGTTGAACATGTAACTCATCAGTAATGTTAATTATTGTTGAAACTAAGATTAACAGTAAGCCTTATCGAAACACGGATGAGGGTTCAGACTCGGAAGGTGCATTTAAAAAACTGACTTTCAACTTAATTCCAAAAAAGGCTATTGCAAAAATAATAGCAGTAAGTACGTCTGCAGCATCAAAAAGTTATTCAGAAATTAGGAGAACTGTTTTTTGTTATTAGGCCTGCACCTCTGGTGAAGAGGGACTGAAGAGTTTGAACGCAGAGTGTCAGAGTCAGAGACAAACAAGGCAGGGGAAATTAAAGTATTTTACGATTGTCGAAAGCGTTGCTTTCGCACGTTATCTGATGCACCAGCGAAGTGCAAAAGCATTCCAGTTTTTTCTTCAATTTAGTTTTTCAAACATTCGTGATTTGTAACACATCGGTGTTCATTCAACCAGTTAAATAACAAAAACCAAACTAACTGGCGAAAAGTGGGCGCTAGATTTGTATCGAAAAATAGTTGAAAACAAACGCTTTACGACAGCATAGTTCTTTACCTCCGGCCCATCACACGTACAAGTATTACACGCAATTGTAGTTTCATTTTATTTGTATTTAAGTTTTCAGTCCTGTCAATGGAAACTTCTTTTTACAGAGACACTTGCTGCTTGCATACAAGACTGCATTAGACAAATACTTACTTTCTTGGTCCTCTTTTGACTTCAGGTGGTTCATAGGGGGCAATAAATTTCCATCATTTAGCCATTTCGGGTGCCTTGGCTTCCACCTCAAATTAGACAAACACTCAATAGTAATTCAGTGGTTCATAGCATCGTTATTTTTCCTTATTTCAGGCCTGAAGACGATCATCAACGCTCTCCTAAACAGCATCAAGCAGCTCGTCGAAGTCATGACGTTGACGGTGTTCTGCCTGATGGTGTTTGCATTGTTCGCACTGCAGGTCTACATGGGCGTCCTCAAGAACAAGTGTGTTGCCTCTATCACCGGTGTCAACTTCACTGACAGGGAGTGGAATGAGTGAGTACCTGTAGTACCTGTTCTCTTTTCCATTATTTAGTTGTTTGCAGGATGTCCAAAAGCGTACACTTAACAAATGCAGTGCTTATTGACACTACATACCAAATTCGGTGCGTTAGAGCATAGCTTTCGCTCTATGAACAATCTTTAGTTGTTCATTTCATTTTTAATCTAGACGGTTAACTTTGTATTATTTTTAAAAGAACTAACTTTTATTCTATTTTTAATGAATTTTATTTGTAGATAACAGATAAATGAGGCTATGAGAAATATGAGGGTCGACGATTCATGAATGCATTGTAGTATAATGTAAGAACTAAAGAATAAATCTTAGATGCAATCTTTAAAAAATGCAGTCTAGAATGAGCAACATTCGAAGATGCACTTATTTTCAAAACATTCAAATTATTCAAGCTTCGATATTCAATTCAGGTTCTTTTCTATCAAGTCTTGATCATTGAGTATTACCAGTATTATGAATAAGATGACATCAACATTGAACCACTGCATTGAAGTATCAATTTTTCTTATTTACCGTACAACATGACCCACACACTGAGATAGACGAACAAAAACGTGGCCAATAAAAAAACGCACTTAAATCCTAAAGCAAAAAGATTCTTTCAATACTTTTTCCATAAAGCCAAATGATCCATTATTTTTAATTTTAGAGTCATATGTTCCTACGCAACTACAGCAAAGGAAAATTTCAAGTAGTTTATGATCATGCAGTTATGAACGACTCTAGAATTGCCTTCTTGGATTGCAGTTATATCTTTTATTTTCGACAGATGGCCGTTTTTATCGAGTGTTTTGTTTTAGTAGGAATCCCTCCAATGAGCCAACGTCCGTGCCGATGACTAATGGTCCACGAGCCGCGCAAAGAATTCCATATAGGAATAGATAGAGTTTTTTTAGAAAGTTTTTCAATTGGCTCTAATTTTTCTTATTTTCCGTGCTTTCAATTTATTGTATTACGAGGAATATGCCAGAAGATAAGTGGTTCATCACACGTACGCGTCTTTTTTTGAATAGCGTGGTTCATATTTTCTAATTTTTATCTTTACCAATGAACAAGCATTACCAGTATGGGATGGAATGCCCTCTCATTTCCACGCCGAATCGACATGGTCTCCAATTACTAAAAAATTCACTCTGAGTGAGGAACTCTAGTTGTCCCGCTTCTGCTAACGATTTATTTCTAACGTACAGAGCACAAATGACAGTTCATAAAGGAAAAGGAACAAGTTTGTGGAAAAATAGAAAGAGAGAAAGGATACACACTCACATTCAAAAGGATAAGAAAATCTGCTGTATTGTATTCACGTAAATAATCTACATATAAAAATTTACACAGTGTATCTCCCTCTCTGTCTTTCTCCCTCTCTCTCTCTCTCCCTCTTTCTATCTATTTCTCTATCTATGTGTGTCCGTCCCATTTCTTCCAATCTATTGCTAAAGAAAAATTATTGAACTGAAATCAGAACGGGTATACATGCATTATAAGCATTGTATTGTGGATACAAAAGGCACTGGATTACTATAAAATACGCCATTTTTCCCATCCCAACGATGCTCGAAGGGATTATGAATCCCTTTGACGATGCTGTCAAAGCTGTAGAGTCATTCATTCTGTTCGACCTGATGTTAAATTCCACATTCACAAGCGCCTTATTTCGAATAAAGGATTTCCATGGAAAAGTATAAGTCCACGGTAAATATTCAGTTGTCCCGTTAATTCAGGGCGTTGATACAAAGTTTTAATAATTAATTATGTTTTAATTATAACTAATTAGTGCTTACATGCATGCTTCAAGATCGCATTAATATTACAACGTTAACTAGATCCCGTGGAAACTCCACGATTTAGATTTGACTAATTTGAAAATATCATAAAGATAAATGCATTGAAGATGTACGACGAATTATTGTGTTTTAAATGAATACTTTTCATTAATATATACATGACTTCCATTGTGCATCTTATCTAACGATAACGTGACCCAGATAGTAGCCTTTAAAATTCCTTTATTCAAAAATAAGAAAATTAAGGATCTATGAAATAAATACATTTTTCAGTTTTACCCGTGGTACCATCAGAATCAGAATAACTTTTTTTTAATTTATACAGAACTTTCATTTTGTACCTCACCTAACGATAACATGGCCGCGTAGGAAAAGAAAGTGAATAACGGAACAAATGGCGTGTTTTATAGTGATCCGGTGGTTTTGGTATCCACAATACAATGCTTGTAATACATGCATACCCATTCTGATTTCAGTTCAATCATTTTTCTTCAGTAATAAATAGGAAGTAATGGGACGGAAACATAAAGATACAGATAGATGGAAATACAGAGTCAATTATATATGTAGATAAATTATCCCACTATACAATAATACCGTACTTGTTGCTTACTTGCTTGCTTGCTTGCTTGGTCCGTCTCTCAGTCACGCTCTTGAAGATTTAGATAGGAGGAAATTCGCCTACGAATAGCAAGATGAGATACCATGAAATTTCATCTCAAAATTACGATGGCATATATAATTTCTGGAACATATATTCGGAGGTCAAAAACTTTATAGAGCTTTTGATCCTGTCGTACATAAGCTATATCGCATATTTTTCAGCTGAATTTCTTTGTAGCTGTGGAAACTTTACGCGGAGTAGAGGCCAAATATTCGGAGTACAGGCCCCTGGCTTAATAATACACAGTTTGTAGCTTGCTTGTTTGCTTGATCCGTCTCTCTGTTACGCTCTAAAGGATTTAGATAGGAAGAAATTCGGTAGGGTATACATATATTGTAAGCATTGTATTGTGGATACCAAAGACGCAGTCTTCAGTATGGAAACTGCTTCACAAAGCCTGCGTCCACTGGCAAATAAAATGAAATAATTCAGTAAAAAACACGTGAATTTTCACGTGTGGGTCTACTAGTTATTATAATATAATTAATCGGATAATTAGTTAACATACTTTCTTTCTCTTTCTATCTCTCTGTATCGGTGTGTCCGTCATATCACTTCCTATCTATTACTAAAGAAAAATTATTGAACTGAAATCAGAACTAGAATGCATGTGTTATAAGCATTGTATTGAGGATACCAAAGGCGTCATATTACTATAAAATACGCTATTTTTCCCGTTATTAGCTTTCTTCTCTTACACGGCCATGTTATCGGTAGATAAGACACAGAATGGAAGTTCATATATTTATGAAAAATATTTAAATTCCGATAGTACCACGAGTAAAACTTAAAATGTATTTTATTTTATAAATCCTTAAATTAATCACTTTTCAACCGTAGAATTTTTGCGGGTACTATCTAGGCCATGTTATCAGATAGATATGATGCAGAATGTAAATTCTGTATACATATATTCATAAAAAATATTCATTTAAAATACAATCATTCGTCGTAAATATTTAGTACATTTGTATCTATAATAATTTCAAATTATTCAAATCTAAATTGTGGAATTTCCACTGGATCTATTTAGCACCCAATAGGATACTGTGCCCTAACAAGCCAGACCAACAAGGTTAAGAACAAATTCATGTCTCCGTTCTATAGTAGCGTATCCATGCTACCTAACCGCGTTCTTAAATCACGAATCAATGGAAAGGTTACCACGAATACAGCGCCTGAATCAATATACAAATGTGTTATTACAGTAAAATGCTCTTTTTTTATTCTGGCTTCGCAGTTTTATGTACCGTAAATAATTTGCTGCAGCACATACTCGATAGACTTATGCGTGCATGTGAAATACTGAAGTACGTGCTGAATCGTCTCAAAAAAATTACGAAAGGAAATGGGTGAATTTTAGAAGAATATACTAATTTAGCGATGAGAGTTTTCTGGTAACCATATAATTTATTAGCACAGGCACTGCCCTATAGCGTCCACTTGCTCCTCCCAAGAAGAAGAAAGTGTTAAGAAATACGTAGATTGTTGTGCCTGATGCTTCTCTGGTGATGCTCCAGAATGTCACTAGCGCACATTTTAAAGGAGTTTTATTTCGTGAGTAACTGCTTTGAAAAGTTACATTGTGCGATACTTTGAAATCTCACTAGTGTCTCCTCTCCCCCAAGCATAGGATGGCCAGAAGCAAGTCAATTTTTAGATAGCAAAGTTAAATGCGAGTGAAACATAATGCCGACGATGAACTACTCTCGTAGCTTACTGTGGTTTAAAAAAAATTACGTCACAATGCAGCAATTTTTGTCAATAAAATTGAAGCTTAAGCTCAAAATAAGTTTGCTGCCAAATTTTGGTTCAGTTGAAGAAAATATTAGAGCGTACTTTGTACAGTCAAAATGGAGACAACCGTCTGATATCAGTAATAATTTCCCATGCTTAAATTATGCTACACAGGTACACTTCGACGACAAGCTTGTGCAACCAAACCGTGCTCCTGCACACCATTAATTTGCAGTACTTCTTTTTCTAGCAACGTGGTAACCAATGAGTTCCTCATTTCATAATGAAGACTCAATTTGTCAAAATTTAACTAGAGATGATGCGTTTGTAACTTGACCTAAAACTAGGGTTCGATTTTTTATTCTATTTGTGTGATAACAAGACGAGGCATCAATTTTTTTCTTATCTATGAATATTGTGCTTACTGCAGACCAAACTGTGCTGGTACTGGTCTCAGATTCATCTAACATCCCTGAAAGTCAACTTTAAAACCTGAATGTTACGTAAATCTATTAGCCAAACTCTTTTTACGCGCACAATTTCTTCAATATTTCAGTGATTTCACCTTGTAATACGGCGCAGAATTTTACTGCAGCATTTATGCAGACCGCATAAGAACCATTTCTTCTAATGCCCATTGAAAGAGAGCTCAGAGCACGGGGAGGTATGCCATTTTGTTGTATGTATGTGTTTTAGAAGAAATTGAAGGCCGTAACAAAGGCCCCCAACTACAGTTGGTCCTAAATTTAATGTTAAAGTTAAAAGGTTCATTTCAAACATACAAAGAGACATTATGCTCCTCCCTGCATCCCCAAGTTTAGCGACACATACATAGGAAAATAAATTTCTATGAACGCGTCAATAATTCTTTTAAAAAATTCCTAATGGTTCTCTTCAAATTGTAAACGCGGTGGAAAACTTATGTTCTCGCTCCAAATCCTGGAAGAATGCGGGTTACCAATGTGCCGTTGTAACCAAGTCGAAGCTTGCGTCTAATAAACACAAAATATTACGAAAACAAATCACGAGTCTTCCGTCCTCTAACAAATGGTTGTCAAGTTGTCATTCTTGAAACCTATGGTAAGAACTGAAGGCTGTTTAAGTGCTACATATTTCTGCTAAACGATATGAGAATTCGATTGTTTAACGTCATGAATCGAGCGCGACTAAAATCTACGTTTCCATTCATAGCAATTTTCAAACCTTTGAATATCCAAAATTGAACTGCATCGCCTTAGCAATTAAATTACATTATGTTTTAATGAACTATTTGTGTATTTATTGACGTTTTTGAAACCACAGAAACTCGATTCCTTTTGTCGAGCTTTCTCGCTCCTCGGGCTTTTTTTGTCAGACCTCAATAGCTCCAACTGGGTTAGGTTTTTTATCCCTGATTCAAGTTTTAATAACATTTGGAGAGCGATACCTTCAGAGCATGCGATACTTTTATTTCATAAAGTTCATTTTACATCGTTACCGCTATTCAATTCTATCCAGGCAGCTTTATTTTGTGTTTTTAGGTTATCGGAAAAACATCAGAGAAAATTAGATAAAAGAGAAAATTATGTTGTTACTTGGAGACTTCTATTCATGCAATTACTAGATATTTTTACTCTAGTGCAATACGTTTCAGTTCACTGTATTTCTCGATGATCTCATTTTTTCTACTTTTGAAATTATGAAGAGTCGTTCTCTCTATTTGACTTTAATTTTTGCGGACAAAAATAAAACCTTCCTCAAACACACGCAATTTCTTCCACAGATGAAAAATAGGGAAGCTATGAAGATTAAGAATTGTTTTTAAAACAGACGCTCAATTTAATTGAAATCTTGATCACAAATACCCGTATGAATTATTTTTTATCGTAAATTTAAGACTTTATTACTCACTAAGCCTCGTCGTTTTAAAACAATCATTTTTCATCATGTTCCGTATCATCCGTTTATTTCTGTGATTATTCAATGCCGAAATCTGAGCATATTTCTCAGTTCCTACTTCGACATCTCACACAATAGAATTAGTTCGGCAGATTTTCCCAACTAATTTTGATTAAAACGATGAATATTTATCATGGAGTTCATTGCCATACAAAATTCTATATTATTTTCAAAAATTTATCGCTCGTTTATACAACGTTAACTTATTTCTTATATTTCTTCGTTTACCCAACTGTGTGGGTGGTTCCTAATATGGACTCGTTTGGGATGAATAACCCAGAAAGCAAATGTGTCCACTGTCGTAAAATGGCCAAATTACTTTGGTCTATACCTCTTTGTTTTCTCATAAGTTTTTCTAAACTGACCTATTTTTATCAATACCTTCTCGCTTGTAAATTCTCTTTTAGATAGACAGATCCTTTTTGGGGGCTGCTTTTTTTCGCGCATGGAATCAGTGTTTGTAACATGACTCTTATTGTCAGCTATTTTTCCTCTGGCTTTAAAATTTTCTCCTTAACCACTTCCATTTCGCTGTGTTCACCAATTTAGAATGACTAGCTTCCATTTTCAACCGTTGTTGCTGTTTCAAACTCGGATTAATTCTGTGTACCAACACAGAACCGATGTTTTTGTGCGCAAGTAGGCCCCTGTATAGTAAATGATGCCCCACCGAGGGACTGTATAACCTCTGTCTCATCGTCTGAGACGGAGAGTCTAACAGAGACGCCTAAGGGCACTCAGCAGTCGTCTGCCAGGGCTCCGTCCAGTCTAGCCGCCTGCGCTCGATTAAAACGAGGTCAAAAATTTGAATGTAAAGGACAATTTTCAAAAGTTTCCTTCACCTCTCCTTTCAATCATTACCAATTGCGTCTCTTGTTACCCCAATGCTGTTTGATTGCACAGACACAAAAAGAAAACTTTTCTTAATTTTCTAGGGACCTTAGTGAAGTACACTTGGTCACTTGATAGTTCGGTGTTGATAAAAGAGTATGCTTTTTGTTTTCTGTATCTCCAAAGTAGAGTTCTTATTCAAATGCGCTTTGGAATAGTGCACTCGGTATCGTGAATGCTTCAATGATGAGTAAAAAATAACAAGTGGAAGGATAGAATCTCTTTTAGACCTTTTTCTTTACATTTTGTTGTCGCTTTTACATGCGTTTATAAGTCCAACGTAGTGAATGAGATGCGTGAGCTACAATTAGTACCCTACAAACTCTCTTTGCTATCAATAATTTCTTAGGAAACAAAATAAAAACTGACAGATGAAACAGTTGAATGCTAAAATTATTCTGTATTGATCTCTGGTTAAGTGGCATTGCTTTAAAAGCAATTATTCTTTAAATCCGTCTTCTGTGGTTGCATACTCTTTAATGTAAAGAAATTGTACTGAATTACTGATCGAATAAATATCATACATAGAACTGGTATGACCAGGAATGACAATTATCGGGCAAGGACCAGCGTTGTGCCCTATACGCTTGTTGTGAAACAAAAAGACTGGAACAAGACACTGAAATCCTCTCTCTCATAAATGTTCTTCCCAAATAAGGTAAACTTGTGTTTATGAATCAAAAGATATCACGCGTTTATCGGACTCCACCATGTGAACAGAGAATGGATCTGCAAGAGTGAGTTTCTGCATTTCTTGTAGTGCGTACGAGTTCTGCTTTGTCACGCGAGTTGTAGATTCTGTACAGCCACTTGAATTACAAGTCATTTTGAGTCACTTGAAGAGCAAGTCTTACATGGCCCCTCGAGTTGTGCATTCTGTGGCCACTTGAATCGTGCGTCCTGCCGCCAATCTAATTACAAGTCTTGTAGCACCACAAAGAGTGGAGCCCTACAGTCTCATCTGAATTGAGAGTCCATTAGTGCAACCCAGTTTTCATGTGCTGTTGCACTGTAGAATTTCCAAGTCGTGTTTTACTACAAGAATGGATTGCAGGTTTTGCGATGCCTCTGGAATTACAAATGTTTGCAGACGTTTGCAAATACGCTTTCACGTAGTGAGGGTATTTTATAAACAAATGCTTATTGAATTTAAAGCGATTGCAATCGGCGGACTAGAAAGTATACAAATGCCTAATGTTTGTTGAATATTATTAAATATGGGGTGCATAAGTAGCGCGTGACTGCGAGTAGCTTTGAACATTTGTGTAAATATTAGGAAATTTGTCGCTTTTGAAGTCAATAACCAGGCAATTGCGAAATAAAAAATATTTTATCAGACGTGGAACTGCAATAGCTTCGTCACCAGAACGTGTGATCTGAAATTAAAATTAGTGTACGATAAACTACGTTTATTTCTGATTAAAAGATAGTCGAGATACATTTTCTTTTCATCCATTGGTATCGAAACTGTTGAAATTTGTAACTGGAAAATCATTCTGTACTTGATTGAATAAAGTATACCGTTTATGTAGTATCCTTGAATTAACTTTTTTGCCCTCAATTTTGGGTTAATTGTTCATCGAAGATTCCATACTATTGTAGTTTGCAATTCCTGTGAGCTTTGCAAAACATCAGAAAAGTGCGGTGTGTGCTAGTCTAATAAAATTCGTGCATCGTATTTGTGCCACGTAATAGCTAGTCTCAGTACAATATTTGAAAACGATGAAAATTGAACTGAGCTGATTCATTTATCAAGTACGAGTCATAGAACAGAGAAACTTCGTACATCATTCCGTAACGATGCTCTCATCCTGTGCAATGGTTGCAGAAAACACCTAGATTTGAGAATTATTTCAGAAGTAATTGTACATCTGTGTCGTGATTCAACTTGCAGTTCATTTAGAATTCGCATACGGGCTTACACTACAGTCGACACTCAGCCATATTCTCACTCCCTGCACGGAATGCAACAGCGAAGGCGGCATTGCCAGGAAACAGAATTTTGTTTCAAAGAGGCGCGCGCGATACATTCTGGCGGGAACCCTGATAGCATGGCATTGCTATGCGGAAATAAAGCCATTTCCTACGCGGTCTCCTACTGAGCTACCAGAAAATCATGACTGCAAACATAGATAGGACACAGAAAACTGGTCCACCTTCCTCTCAGCTGTTATTAGGGGCTGTAGCTTCAATTTTTGCAACGAGGATAAGGTCATACGCGTGCGGAGAAACATGCAGTTTGTGTGAATTAAATTCGTGAAAACGGGATTCACAAAGAAAACGTGGGTACAATAATTTTTTGTCTTACATTACAAAGAAAGGTAAAATGATCGAAATTACATTTGCTGTGAGCAAAATAAGCAAAAGGACATAGGTATTCAAGTCACACTTTTTTCATGTCGCGTAAAACAAACTTAAGCTTCAGTAAATTTTCTTGAAAAAAGTTATGCCCAATGAATGGGGTAATTATGTTATGCTTTCTAATTGAAATAAGACTAGCAAAAAATTTTGTAAATTTGTCCTTGGCAAAAATTAGGACGTTGGATCCGGGAAGCATGAACAGGTACTGTTAGTGCATGAGACAGAAGACAGCTTTTCAATCACACGTGCGAATCTTCTAAGATTTTTCAAGCAGTAAAGCTTGAAAAGAAAATTTGAATACACGTATCCAGCAGTTGAGTGTTGCACTGTCAAAAAGGTTGTCTTTCTGAACGTAATTTTCTCTGTCAAGTCTCGAGCTACATAGAATTCAGGAGGACCAGAATCGAGCTGTTTGTTTCTTCTTGCATCTGAAGACCTTGCGAGGCGGTGTAGGAATGTTATTCTACATGGAGATGGGTCTTTGCTTATGCAAACTCTCTCTATCATTCCAAGAAAGAAGAAGACCTGCAGTCACACCTGCTTAATATATGTATGTATGTGACCTGCTTCCCCCAAGTCGTCGTGGACCAAGTTTGACGTATGGTACACGAGTACCAACTCGACACTACTTCGAGGCATTCATCAGAGATTTTACTGACGGTGTAAAATCAATATTGATACTGAGCGTATCAGTAGGAAACCCTTAACAACCTCGCCACTGACTTATTAGCTCTGAATAATCCCGGAAAATATAGATCTTGACGGCGGTGCATCAGTTTCGTGAGACCCGTGAAAGTTAGTTAAAATGATTGTTTAGTTCATATCCTTAGCTGTGACTGGTCGGGTAAGCGGAGGCCATATTGAAAATTTATTCTAATGCATATTTAAAGGAATGTAAATGCTTAATTTACAAAGAGCTTTTCAATCTTTTATCAATTGCTTTTTGATTTCACTGATTTTCAATATCAGGTCGGAACGAAAGTAAAGTCCGATTCTCAAATCTATATTTTCGATAGAAACCAATGCCTATAAAATATTTCATCTCATACGTAATTTTCATTTTAGTCTGGAACCTCATTCAGCTATATACCTTGTTTGTAGAGTCACTTTCGTTCTGATGCTAAACATGAATCCAAATGGTTTCTGACCTTTCTTTCTGATACAACCCAAAACTATTTGAATATTTCTGCAGGCTTTTAAACAAGTAGCACTATTCAAAAGTAAGTCAAGAGAATATGGCGAATGAAGCAATATTTTCAAACAGGGCTTCTTGAAGGTCTTTTTAGGAAGTCGTGTTTGTGAGATCGAGCATTGTCGTGACGAAGAACTATACCGTTTCTGTTGACTAAAGAGGATTGTTTTCGAGCCAGAACCTTTTAAACGGGAAAGTTGATTGAATTTGAGATTTACTGCAATTATTTGGCTATTGTTTAGCAGTTCAAAATGGGTAATTCTTTTGATATCTTACTGTATACAATGCATGACCTTTGAAATAAGTCCTACCTCTGATATTCGCTATCTTAATAGTGCTACCCAAAACATTCGCAAAAATACAGGTACAATTTCCAACAAAACTGATATAATTCCCTGTAAAAATATTTCAGCGATACACGATATCAAATAATAACTCTTAAAGCATAAAATCCGCGAAAATCTATTATTATGTGACATAAACCTATTAATAGCAACATGATATCAAATAACAGCTCTTAAAGCATAAAACCTGCTAAAATATTATGTTACAGTAAGCTATTAATAGCAATCAGCCAGCACAGCAGCACCACAAGATTAAGCAACGCTAACTCGCCCCACTGCCTTCATTTATAGGGCTTTTATGCATCATTTAAAGGGCTTTTTCTGTTACATATGTATGATATATAGGGCAGTTTTCTGATGCATTTACAGGGCATTTTCCTGCTTCATTTATAGTTTTTTCTGATTCATTTGAATTTAATAAAAATGCTTCATTTATATGACATTTTTCTGTTTCTTTTACATGACATTCTTCCGTTTCTCTTAAATAGCATTTTTCTGTGAATATCGCTGAGGGCTTGGCGCACACATCCAAGCCTCTGTCCGAATGAGTCTCTTCTGCTTGCATTACAATAAAATTGGTCATAAATTAGACTGCCGCCCCAAAAACCAGCAAAGCCATCTTCTAATTAAATTGCAGTCGTTACAGATCAAGGCTGGACACCCGACACGAACGCTACGAGCACAACTGGGGCTCTTCGTAGTAGGATTTGTCTTCTTTTAATTAACTCTCTTCTTTGAAGAAGTTCATTGTCTTCTCACTTTGAGCTCCGCAGCTATGAGTGCAGAACGCGAATTTTAATGCAAAAACTGTGGGATGTCGTCGCTAATTTGTTGAGTTTTTATGCCTCGCGCGTCTGTGGATAACGAGGGTTCACAAAATTAACCCTTCCAATTTATCATTTTTAGACTTTCACCTTACAGAAGCCTATCAATGAAACTCTATGTATTCATTAAAAATTGACGACTGATCATACACACTTGCTGAGATCTTCATTATGGTAATTGCATGTTCATTTGAATTAATTATTAGTTGGCCAGGAAGTTTTACAGCTTAACGAACTGAAGTGCAAATATCTGAGCCTAACCAGTGATGACAGCAAGTAACAGGCTTGTGTTTTCGATTTTTTAGCTACAATTTATTATTCACGAGTATAACGACTATTTTTATTACTGAAAGGCTTACTTTCTCTAATTTGCTTTTCTATGATTTGCAAAGCAAGGATGATGTTGTATCAAGATTAGAACAAATGAAATTTGAAATAAAAAATGTTAATCAAAGATGTGCATCGAACTGGTGAGCTAGGGAACATGGAACAGTTTCACCAAATCTAAAATCCTTACAACCAGTGAGTGACGGTTGTACTCAATGTACTTTTTTGTACTCAATGAGTTACAGCTGTAACAACAGTAGCTGTGTTTTGTACTCAATGAGTTACGGCTGTAACAACAGTAGCTGTGTTTTGTACTCAATGAGTTACGGCTGTAACAACAGTAGCTGTGTTTTGTACTCAATGAGTTACGGCTGTAACAACAGTAGCTGTGTTTTGTACTCAATGAGTTACGGCTGTAACAACAGTAGCTGTGTTTTGTACTCAATGAGTTACAGCTGTAACAACAGTACCTGTTTTGTACTCAATGAGTTACGGCTGTAACAATAGTACCTTTGTTTTAATTTAACTCAATTTAATTCAGCTTTAACTATCGAAGTAAGTATGTACTCACATAACGTTGCCTGATTACTCTCTGCCAGCTGATTTAGCATAGAATGATCTAGTGTATGCCATCTTAATCTTGCAGTCTCCGTCAGGTCAGTCCAGCAATAAATCACAGCCGCAGCGATCTATTAATCTCCGATTTATTAAAGCTCATCAAAGAAAGCTTGGGGTTTCGCGCACATCAGAACAAGCAAAAAGAGGCAAAGTTTCCGAAGGGAAACCTCTTATCATGTTTCCGTCTAGATTGCTCTTTCGTAATGAGTTCGAGTCACCTTCATTTTTAAAATGAAACTTTAATCGCATAATGCAATTAAATAATTTTAAATACGACGTTTTATTAGTGAGAATTAATTCTATTTCCTCAATCTACTACTAAGAATGACAGTCGTGTGTTTATATATTTACTTATATGTTTCGTGTCACGCCCTTAAGAATAGATAGGAAGAAATTAGCACTGGCGGTCTTGGTTTCAGTTCACTGCTAAATTAATACACTCATTTTCGCTGTACAAGTGCACTATAATCAATCAATTTCAAAAAAATTAGAGAGATCCAGAGCCTTATATACTCGAGTCCGTATCGTGGATACCGAGTTCGGCGGGGTATTGCATACTACAATATACATACACAAGCTCGCAGTTGCTTTCAGTAATGTTGAATACCTGTATCTGGGATATGACACGAATGGCTATAACTACTTCTACTGAGGCTCAAAAATACTGTATTCTAAGTTTTTATTACTGTCACAAGAAAAATAAGTTACCTTTGAAATAAGCTTAAGCACGGAAACTCCACTCGAACGAAAAAACGACTGAATCGAGAGCGAAAAAGAAGAGCAAGAGAAAGATTATCTCAAGAACAACAGGCTGTTGTAAGGCAACAGAGGCGGGATCAGTATGCAAGTGCAGTATGCATTGCGTCCTTATATGTAATTTTATTTAATGTCTTTCCGACAGTATTTGTCATAATTTTTGATGGCACGGGTGCACTAGTAATAATATAGTTACATGGGTCACATTAAATAGTTCTTTTACAATTTTTTGGAAGCAGTGGTAGGATTCACATTCATTGTGTGTTTTATAAAGTAACGTCCCACACATTGCTGTAGAACTTGTGAAGCTCTCCGGTGGTGCAATTCAACCAACTAAAGAACTGTACATTCAAGTTTCCGTTCATTTTCACTATTTTCGTATCATAAATACGGTATTCTAAATTAGAAGATACCAATTTTTTTCGGATTTTGGAATTTTACTCGTATTTAGACTCATTCCCACGGTGAACACAGAAGTGTGAACTGATTCGTGAAGATGAGTTATTCATTGGCTCCTGAATTTATTTCATCGAACCTTGAAAATAAATTCACAGAAGCATCCTACAAAATCTAATGTTCAACATCAGAGTCAAGTATCAAATTAGATGAGGAAATTAATCAAGTTATTTCATTGAATAATAAATATACCTGTAAAATATTTGAGTCGAATACTAAAAATAGCATGCGTTTCAAGGATACTGACAGCTATAACATAGGGCGGATTTGTTGAGTGTCGCTGCACCTACGCATATTCGAAGGCAAATGCACTTGTTTTGAACACACAAGCTTTTGTGTACTTCTGCACGATAATTAAGTCATCTTAAATTCTCACCTTATCAGCATGCCGTTGCTTGAACAAACAGACGGATATAAATAGTACGCATGGCAGGGGTCAGGTGAAAGCGGACTTGCAAGTGGCTGTTACCCCAAGCACAAGCACAGCCCACGCGCCTGCTGTTGTGTGATGAGCACGGAGGTCGATAAAGAAAAAGCAAACCTTTAATTTTTTTACTCGTTAGTTGTCCGCCAGATCCAGAGCTAGCGACCCTCTGGTTGATGTAGGGATATCACGTTTTTAAACTCAGTCTCGGAAACTGAACTAAAAACTAAAACCAAAACTAAACATTCGTGTTTTAGGGTATGCTTGGACATAGTTTTCTGTGTCATTTCTTTTCCAGAGATCGAATGTTCATTAAGTGTCCAAGAAGAACACACTCAATGCTGGAATTCCACTATGAAATAATACAGAGTTTATAGCTTCCTTGCTTTGTCCGTCTCTCTGTCACGCTCGTGAGGATTTAGATAGGAGAAAATTCGGTAGGGTATACATGTGCTGTAAGCATTGTATTGTGGATACCAAAGGTACATCCTTCAATGTGGAAACTCCTTCGCAAATCCTGCGTCCATTGGCCCATCACACGAAATTTTTCAGTGAAAAACACGTACATTTTCACACGTGGGGTCTTCAAGTAAAATAAATATTTGCTAGAATATCCTCGCACTTAACAAAGACTTAGTCTCTGCAGCTCCACGTAAATGCTACTTTTCTACGCACAGTTTAGCACAGAACAGTCTATTGTGTCACTGCAGTCCTTGCTGATTGTGTCTGTGTATAGGAAGGATATGTACTGGGTGGGCCAGAAAGGATGCCCCATTAAAAAACTTTTATAACTCAAAAACTATTTGGGATGGAACATAAAACTTTATGTCAAAACATTTATTAGATTAATGAATTTGTCTATAAAAATAACATTTAAGTACAGAAAACAATCTTTATTAAGGGACGCCCGTTTTCACACAGCACATTTCTAACCTTTTTTAAAATATTCTGTAACCTTTGTTAATGTGTTGCCGTTAATTTACCTGATTTCCTCTTGGACTTTTTTATCTATGGGGATACCTTAAGGGAAAATTTTACTGTAAGAAACATATCACAATCGCTCAGTTAAAGAGAAACATCCAAGAAGAGATCAGGCAAGTTGACAGTAACACATTAACGAAGGTTACAGAAAATTTAAAAAAAAGGTTAGAAATGTATTGTCGCAAAAACAGGCGTCACTTAAAAGAGATTGTTTTCCACGCTTAAATGTTATTTTTTAGTAAAATTTATGAATCTAATGAATGTTTGGACATAAAGTTTTATGTTCTATCCAAGGACTACTATATACAGGACGTGCACCGCCATATAGCTGACTACGCTAGCGGAGGCCATTGCATTCTTAGTAACATAACGTTTTCTTTTGGACAAATTTATAAAAAATTACTTCTTTCAAGCAATAGAAAGGATAATAAGGTTTTACAGTGAATTTTAAATCGTTTAAAGCACTGTAATGCTTTGAAATACCAATTTTAGCCGGCCTTTATAGAAAGCCGAGTTGCTGCAGTATTAGACTTTACAAAATGGAAATGAAGTGGAAATGTAAATTAAACTTTTTCCAATGCAAACAACCAAACATACAAACATTCACGCAAATTTAACAAACAGACATTGAAGCAAAAACCTACCAAACTGCAGCGATTAGTCAGCCAACCGGGCCTTCTTTAGAGGTCTGAAGAAGGACTGCATTCTTCTGCAGTCAGGCGAATCTGTACATCATCTACCAAGAGAAACACATTCTTCTGCTGCAGTGTCTGGACTTTGTCAAATGTTTTCTTCAGTACCTGGTCCTTGTCAATAGATAAAGTGATGTACTGCAGCTTGCGTGTGCATGGCAGCACCAAAAAGTCTCTGAGCTGTTCATAATTACACTTTGGGTATGATTGAAGAGCGAAACAATAATCATTCATGGAAAACTGCTTCTGTGATAAAAGTTCCAACTGTCGTGTCAAAAATACCAACTTCTTCTCCTTCTCGGTGTCGATATAGGCTGACGTGTGAGCTTGAAGGATGACAAAATTTTGGATCGTTTTGTCAAACGTGATGTCATACATAGTTCATTGCCAAGCGCACAGTTTCGTCGGACTGCGCTTACGATCTCAAACCATTGTTGGGATGAAGTGTCTTAAACAGTGGTACTAATGCCGTTCTTGAACGCACTGAACGTCAGTGGGAAACACAAACTGGGCTTGTTTTCGACAATCACAGACAGGCTGCACTCACTGAAGTTGTCGGTCATGAACTAACACACAAGCCTTTCTTTCGATCTTGAAATAATCAAGTGCTTGTACTGCTTCTGCAGGTTACGTTCAGGCTTGAAAGCATCAAATGAAGTAATCTTATCCTTCTGAAGAAAATACCTCAGTTGTTGGTCTTCAACTTTCGCCGGGCGAGGTGCAGGATTTGGAGATGGCAGACATGAAGCAGGCACATTGAAGATACTGGGAGCAATTTCAGGTCGCAAAACACGCGGCGCCTGTTCTGCTTATTGTAATTACCCCGACAGTTCACAACCCCACACTTGTTCGGCATTTTGAATACATATAATTAGCAATAAACTTTATAAACAAACAGCATCCACTTAGAAATGCAGCCATGTGCCTCGAAATAAACAACAATGTCCGATTCAAATCGAGCGACAGACTACAACAAAGCTCGCACTGTGACAGTGGATGACTAACTGAGCTCACTCAGCTCAGTTAGTCTGGCCTCCGCTAGCGTAGTCAGCTATATGGCTGTGCACGTCTAGTTTATAGTAGTTTTTGGTTCTATCCCAAATAGTTTTTGAGTTACAAAAGTTACTTAATGGGGCATCATTTCTGGCCCGCCCTGTATTTGCGTTAATGGTTAGGTCTGCACGTGGCTATTTTTCTCTGTGATGCGAACGTGCACTGGCTCAAATATATGTTGGCCCACAAGTAAGGGATTTTTAAAAACAATTATGGTAATCGACGTTTATTTATGTTTTTTGCACATCAGTGTTGCTAGCGTAGCAGTGCTACCGACAATCCGGCACCCCCGCAGAGGTACCTTAATTATGCCCCGCCCTGTACATGTGTGCACGTAAAATTATATGAATGCATTTCACAGCCCTAATCAGCTCCATGCTTACTTACCGCGTACCACAGAAGTACACAGAAATAATTGTGAAAACATAATTCGTTATAGTAGAAATATCCAAAGCCCTGGTGAGTAATCATGAGACAGGGGAAATATTCATAGGGACACTAAGAGTATTCATGAGATAGTGAAAGTATTCATCAGGAAACTAAGAGAATTCAAGAGACATTGGATACTTCAGACAGTCTCCTACTTCCACTGTCTTTTAAATTCTCGTAGTTTCCTGATGAATACTTTCACTATCTCATGAATACTCTTAGTGTCCTGATGAATATTTCCCCTGTCTCATGAATATTCCTAGTCTCCCGATAAATACTTCCCCTGTCTCATGAATACTCCTAGTCTCCTGATGAATATTTCCCCTGTCTCATGAATATTCCTAGTCTCCTGATGAATATTTCCCCTGTCTCGTGGATATTCCTTGTCTCCTGATGAATATTTCCCCTGTCTCATGAATATTCCTAGTTTGCTGATGAATATTTCCACAGTCTCATGAATATTCCTAGTCTCCTGAAAAATGAACTCATCTATTGTCTCCCAACGTAAGAGTGTTAGTGAAGAAAGTCGTGAAACACTCAACGTTAGTAACCCTACAGAGGATAAGAGTTAAGGTCTTGCTGGTCCACAGCGCCTGCCTTGTGAAGCAGGCGATAATTTTTTTCCGTTGCAAAGCGGCGTGCAGAGGGAAACTCCTCCAACAAGAAAAGTTACGTTTCTTAATCCTAAAGTATTTTTTAGCTCGGATTCTATCGAAGTAAATGTACTTTTATCCTCCTAAAATATGTACCGAGAAGGCAAACAGTATCACATTTTGTTGAAAATGATATTTTTATCATAACTTTCCATCCAAAAGAGTGATGTCACACCAAATATTCGCTGCTTTTGAAGAATATCACGCATTGTTTGCAGTGAAATTTGTCATCGTAAGCAGCCCCTTCGGTATCCGTGTGAGCTGACATTTACTCAACTTTAAGAGAGCACTTGAGGAATCCATTAACCTAACGAGTGTCGCTTCTAAGCCTCATGCAAAGCAATATTTTCAGTGTGCTCTATTAGCTGCATTGATGGTCTAGGGCTCAAGTTTTTTCGTCATGTGCCGTAATCGGGGAGCAAAGTTACCCCTTCGTAGGGGACCGCAGTAAAGTGAGGCTGCGGAGTGCAACTCGTGCAAAACCACTGGACGTGATCAGTTTACTGAAACAGCTTTATGCGAAGGGGAAAAGTAATTGGTTATTAGAAAGTGGTATAATTTTTCACTGCATGAATTAATTCTACTGAATCAGGAGTAAATTATACTTAAAAAGAATAATTGAACGTGAAGGATTCAGTACAGACAACAGATGAGAAATTTGTGTGAGGGTCATGAACAGATTCTAAGAAAAGAAGTAATTGATGAACACCAAAGCAAGACTACAAGCAGCGCTGAGCACAAAATTGACAGCACAGTTCCTTGAGCCAGCAACTACGATCTATGACAGCATGTGCAAAAACAACCGTCAAATCATTATACGAATACCCGACTGGATTAGAATGTCATAAATATTCAAGAGTGCACAATTAATTGCAGTAGGAATGGAGGTCATAATTAAAAATTCTGCCCTATTTCAGACTGCGAGAGGACGCTAATTCATTTTGCATAATGTTGCGAGAGTCGAGCGTATTCGCAATACCAACCACGTAAGTTATGCAAAGGCGGGGTTGGAATTGATCAGAGTGGGAGTAATCGTGAAACTCCTTCTTTTAGCAGGCGATCGTTGAGATTGTGTGTCAGTGGAGTTTGTATACGTACATAACAACGATAGGGTCACAAATAGATTTTGGTGACTATGTACAATGACTGTACAGCGACTATGTGCAATGACTGTACAGCGACTATGTGCAATGACTGTACAGCGACTATGTGCAATGAATGTACAGCGACTATGTGCAATGATGTACAATGACTATGTACAGTGACTTTGTATGTTGAGCGATGTGCACTCACAAATACTCGCAAATTTTAATCACAAATATAATCTTAAATCGAGACCACAAGACAATTACTTTATGTGTATATTGGCATTTGGTTACTGATAGCCCAGATTTTATTGATTTTGTAGTGATAGAAATGGAAGCGAAAAGAGACATGCCTGCATCACCTAACGCACTGTAATACTGATGAAGTAGTAATTGAGATTGTGTTACATGAAATTGCTTGCTTAAACAATTTGGCACAGGTGACTGTTAAAATATTTCAACTGAGGTCTTATTCATTGACATCTGTGAGGCAGTAGATAATTCAAGCAATCTCGAAGCAATAAATGTTAGTTTGGACGATCTATTGAGAGTCGTCCTGCGTTCATCATAGATGAGGGGATCATTCTGAGTTTTGGGGCCTTAAAATAATCTCATTGAATGTATTTTGTTTGAATAGACTCATTTTCTTTTCAAGAGACTTGTCTTTTGTTGAGAAAAAAACTCTCGTTTGCTTCATAAAGTTTCCTAAATACACACAAACAAGGTTACGAGTGTGTCCTTGTTAACCTAAGCCAACACTTGTCCTTAACTGACAATATTTCAAAGTTTTAAAATTTTCCTAGCACTTCATAGCAGAGTCTGTGGCTCTCTCTGCTACTTTACTTGGTATCAATTGTTTATTCTATGAGCAATTATTGTTCGATGTTACAGAGCTCAAATATCCTTGACATATTTCTTAATTTTACCGTAATACATTTCTTTTACGATTGTGAACGGTCAGCGGACTGTTTCAGTGAGCCAGACCACCTCAATTGAAGGGTGGAAAGCACTAGTGGACAACTTGCATTTTTTCCCATGGTAAATATAATATATTTTCCACGGGAAAAAATGCAAGTAGTCCACTCCCGTGCTGTCGCTAACACAGCGCTGACAGAGGCGATTACGATCCAGTAGTTTACTATATGAAGGGTGGACAGCACTAGTGGACAACTTGCATTTTCTCCTGTGGGAAAAAATGCAAGTAGTCCACTAGTGCTTTCCACCCTTCAATTGACGCACGAAACTCAACAAAACATCTTTTTTAATGCAAACTATGTATTAGGCAAAATTGGCGCGCGAAACAATCTATGATTCATTTCAGTAAATAAGCCGAAATTTTTGACCAACACAAAAGACGTAATTTTTTAATCAGATCCTAAGTCTCTAGGCAGTCACGTCCGACACGTGCTCATGTTCAGAAGCCTTCAAACTATTTGTATGTTGCCAGAATGCTGCAACTTTTGGGACTTCGTAGTTCAAGACTCCCGTAACTACAAAAGGAATTGCAACATGTAAACTGCCTCAGTGGTTTTCTTTTAGGTGGATTTCTTATTATCTATTGTTCGTCTGAATTTATCGGAGTGTTTGTTATCTGAGTCTGAGGTTGTGATCTGACATTTGGCTTACTGCGAAGTGCATCGTAGTGCAATTACTCTACGGACATTACTCCATCAATTTCATTATAAGGGGATCATTAATACTATGACTACATACATATACTCGTAATTATTGTGGCTTGTTATGAGTGTACACATTTTATACGAGCTACTTTTGTTAGAATTATCATTAATATAAATGTTGTTATAGTAATAATATTTTATTTATTATTTTTATTAGTATCATCATAATCATTATTACTATTATTATCATTATTACTTTATTATCATTATTACTATACGAAGATTTCATCCTTTTTTCAGGTACGTACAGAACCAGTCGCATTGGTACCTCGAGAACGGAACCAACCACCCGAACAGGGGCGACCCAATCCTATGCGGCAACGTGTCTGGTGCTAGGTGAGGCTCTTAACAGTTCTTTTACCTCCTAATATTATTTGCCTCCTATCATTAAACAGGGATAAATATACATTATATATTATATATTATACACTATCTATTATACATTTAAAATTATACATTATGTAATATACAGGTATATGTTATTACTGTTATTATTGCATTCTAAAATTATTACTATGGTTATAGTACCCAGTGATATTATTTAGCATATTAATTTTATCTGGTATAATTATTTACTACAGTTGTTCTAGTTAATAAAATTGTTGAACATGACAACTTTACCTAGTAAAATGATCTGGAGGTTGTTACCTAGTTGCCATGTAATAGGTTCTCTATGAATTATAAATTCCGTAAGCTACGGTCAGCGTTAGTTGTCGTTTACTGTGAATTTTAGCTACCCTGAATTAAGGCTGTCGTAAATATCATGGTTACCATGAACTATAATTACGATGGACGAACAATTAATTCGTCTTCTTGTCATGAATTTGTTAATAAAACTACGCGTCTCAAATTTGCAATAACCTAAATTATAAAAGTTACGGTGCTGTATTGAACTTTTTCTAAATTATAATGGCTTACAGTAGATTATGGACACCAGAAATCGTCAAGACAAAAATTGTAACGAAAAATTGTGGTGCTTGGAGCTTGCAATGCCGCTGCTTCACTCACAGCTGCTGTACAGTTTGTTTGCTGCTCATACAGAGAAGCGGAATGTGGAACTGAAGCAATATAGCCATGAAAAAACTGGGATTTTATAACACTTCCATGTTGGATGTCTTACCACACACTACATTTTACACATGAAGAAATTACGATAGGCTTTGTTGCGGAATTATCTGTGTTACTCCGTATTTTATTCTAATTTTCAAATAATATCTTCAATTACGGTAAATGTACCCGCATCTAACAATATTTATTGGTTGGTGCTGAATGCATTTGTCTGCTTCGGGTTTTCGTGTTATTATTATTATTATGGTTTAACATTGATCAGGTTTTCATAACTCATAAAAAGTTTTCTCAGAACGCTTGATGGTTTGGAGGAGCTGAGACACCAATGAATATCTAATAAAACAGTTTTATTCGCATCTGGAAAAAAGTTGAAAAAAAATTTTCTCTAACGTGCGAACTAATTTTGTAAGTTACATGCCTAGTGTTCAAGCGAGTGTGTATGTTTAGACTGGTGATATCGTATTGGGGTTCGAGACTTCCATGCAGCACAAATGTTTTTCTCACGAAAAATGCCCCAAATCCCTTGAGATATTTTTATGTCTCACTTTTTCATGAAGGCGCCGCCTTAACTGGCATCCAGAACGCGACTATTAAGAATCTTCTCATTCTGTCAGGAATGTTTGTACTTTTTTCATGAACATGATGCGGCAACACAACTACATTTTTTCAAAGGAAGTTCCTTTCAAAAAAAAGGAAGTTCTGTTGCCGCACCCTGTACCATCAATGCTACCCCTCTTGATGGAGCAGCACAATGTCCCGGTGAGATTTTCATCATTTTAGAAAATTGTTTCGGGAAACTTTATAGATTTGTTGTTAACTTTGTGTTCCAACTAAATACGATGTAAGAAAACCCAAGACAGCTATTTCATGAGTACTTCTATGCTTTAATGATATCATGGAAAACGAACATCTTGAAATGATATGGCGCAACTTCATATGAAACCTCTTGAAATAAGAACAGTACCTGAAATGAGTTCAACAACTTGGATCGACAAAAAATCAAGCAAGAAAAAGTCTTGCTCTAGATTCTCAAATTATGTCTTAGGAGTGAATTAATTTGAAACGAGCGATGCAACTCGCGCCAACAGAAATAGAATTTTTCTCTCTCACAATCTTAAGAAAGGAAACTGCTTTCGGCTCTCCGAGACACTTGCCAGCAAATGCTAGGGAATAAAAAGAGGCACATTTACGACAGTCCTACACAACGGTCACAAAATAAAGCTTTTGGCAGTCACTGCTTTACAGCATCGTCTGTCAGAAGCTTTTTGCCTGCACAAGTATAAAAGAAGATAAGCAATGCATCACTTGCATCCCCGACGACCTTTGTTGAGGGATGTGTGAACTGTGTTCGGTGTGTAGGACTGTGGTGGGAAATTTCTGTTGTTTCTCTGCTCGTCATGCGATGTGAATTGTGAGCAATCTGGCTGCTGTTAACACAAGTTTTGTTATTCCCCTTCTGGTATTATGTGGTGGGTTTTGTAGAAAATGGCAGTTGCTGACACAAGTGTTGTTATTCCTCCGCTGGTTTTAGGCGATGGGTATTGTACAGGGTGGCCCATATGTAAGGTACCTTTTTAAAACTATTATAGCCATAAAACTACAAATGGTAAAGAGATTTGGTCAATTCAGAATGAATGAGGAAATATCAAAGTTTTCTACCAGCGTATCAAATCTACCGACAATCACAACATATTGCTAAAAATATTCATAAAATCCACCCCACAAATGAATCGCTACGCATTGGAACGACGAGCAAAAATAGTGGAACTTTACTTCCGATGTAATTGTTCGGTTACTGCAGTTCAGAGGAGTTACAGGAATATTGATGGTCTTGAAAGAAGTCCTTCGAAAAAGTGCATAAAAAACTGGTATTGAAATTTAGAGAAGCAGGGACAACAGCAGACAGACAACGTTGTGGCAGGCCACGAACCATACGAACTGGTGCTTCAGTTCAGCTTGTTGCAACGAGTGTTGCTGATTGGCCCAAAACGTCAACTATGAGACGTTCAATTCAACTGATAATTTCACGTACCTCACTGCAACGTATTTTGTTGAAAGATTTAAAGTATCATCCATATAAAATTCAATTAACTCAAGAACTTCATCCTACGGACTACCAAAAGCGATTAGATTTTGCGAATAGATTTCTGCAGCTTGCAGAAAATGAAAACTTTGTAAAGAATGTCATAATTACTGATGAGGTACATTTTCACTTCAAT
Organism: Trinorchestia longiramus; assembly: GCA_006783055.1. Classification (NCBI taxonomy): domain Eukaryota; kingdom Metazoa; phylum Arthropoda; class Malacostraca; order Amphipoda; family Talitridae; genus Trinorchestia; species Trinorchestia longiramus. The sequence continues at coordinate 66,080 of VCRD01001874.1, forward strand.
GAGTTTGTTAATAAGCAAAATTGCAGATTCTGGGCCGCAGAAAATCCAAAAGAAATTCATGAACGTCCACTTCACTCAGCTAAAGTAACAGTATGGTGTGGCATCAGGCCTTCGAGGATCATTGGACCATATTTTTTGAAGATGCTAATGGTGATGCAATTTGTGTTAATGGAAACCTGTATAGATAGATGATTCCAGAATATTTGATACCTGAAATTGGAGATAATAACAGAGATTACCTTTTCCCAACCAGATGGAGCTACAGCGCACACAGCCAAAGAAACAATGCAAATGTTAAAAGCAATTTTTCCAAACAGAATAATTTTTCGTTTTGGTGATATACCATGGCCGCCTCAATCTCCAGATCTAATTGCTCCTGATTTCTTTCTCTGGGGATACTTGAAGGAAAATGTTTACATTGAAATGCCTGATACTTTACAGCAATTGAAACTAAACATCATTCAAGAGATCAACATTTCACCTGATACATTAAGGAAAGTAATGAACAGCACCGTTGAAAGAGCACGCCATTGTTTGACTAATAATAGAGGTCATTTGAAAGATATTGTATTCCACAGTTAAATGTATTTATTGTTTCATTTATAAATTTATATTAAACTTTGAAATTTCTTCTTTCATTCTGAATTAACCAAATCTCTTTACCATTTAATTTTATAATAATTTTAAAAAGGTACCTTACTTATGGGCCACCCTGTAGATAATAACAGTCGTTTAGACAAGTTTTGTTATTCTTCCGCTGGTTCATGTGGAGGATATTGTAAAAAATTACAGTAGTTTAAAAAAGTTTTATTTCTTTACTGGTTTTGTGCTGTGAGCGTTATCAAAAATGGTAGTTGTTGACGGATGTTTTGTTATTTATGTTCCAGTCACATATGGCGACCATTGTAAAAATGTGCAATTATTGATGATTATTTTCTCGTCATCCTTCGCTTCAAGTACATCAAAATTGTACCCTCTGGATTGTAACACTTGACGTCTACATACTTTATCCAACACTAACATCATGCTATTTATTTCACGCATACTAAAGCTAATCGTTCGCAGTTAATTACTGCAAACATGCAAGAGTGAACTGCTGTCGTGTAGTTTTTTTAATCAAAAGTTCATGTCAGCCGAAATTGAAGAGCATCGCTGCTACGTGTCGCTAAAATTAATTGCTACGTTTTTCTCGTGAGCTGTAAGACATCACTGCGGTTTGCAAAGCATCGATGGTGTTTTTAACGTACAGCTGCTGCTTGTGACGTATCGATGGTGTTTGTAACGTTAAGCTGCTATTTAAAAGTGTTAACTAGAATGACTTTTGTAAATGTATGGGTTAACTAGAATAACTATTCGTAATATAAGTGTTAGCATGAATAACTATTCCTGGTGTTAACCAGAATAAATATTCCAAATATAAGTGTTAACTAGACTAAATTTTCAAAATGTAAAGGGTAAATGGAATAACTCCAAAATATGTAGTGTTTACTAGGTTAACTTAAAAATATGAAGTGGTAGCTGGAATGACTTCAAAATGTGAAGTGTCAACTAGAACAACGATTCAAAAATCGAATTGCACAAGAAAAACGATTCACAAATGAATCAAGATTATAGCGCTAATGACAAAAATTAGTACAAATTTAGACGATAGCATGTCTCGAACTGATTTACTTACACGAAATTTATCTCCTTTGAAATCTTCGGCTTGCCTAATTACTCCAATTGGTCGGAAACAGTTGGTGCAGTGGAAAAATCTAAAAAATTTATTCATCCGTCGTACTTTCAACATTTTACATAATACTATTAAAAAAGTACGAAAAACAAAAATAAACAAATTTCCTGAACATCATACAGATTATTATGACTAAATGTTTTTATGATTGTGCCAACTGTTTCTGACCAGAAGATTTAATTTTTTATGCAACAGAACGTTAAAAAAGTTAATTTTTAAACCACAATGTACCACGTCATTTCTTTTTTCGGCTATTAAAAAAAGACATTCACATAAATCTCCATTAATATTTCTGAAGTTTCTGACGAGCAAAATAACTCGCATTTTTTTCGTGAAAGTTTTCGCCCTTTGATGTCAGAGAGACACCGCCCCTCTGAGGGTGCCTTCAATGATCGGACTCATTAATTTCCTTTTTGGAATTAATGGTTTAAGACTACTATAATTCTAAAAAACTCGTTAACTCCCCAGCATGTGACACTCATGGAAAAGTCTGCATACATCAATACATGCCGAGGTCTGAGCAGACTTGCATTTGTTAAAGTGAAACAGCAAAACAAAACCATAAACTTCAACTCATCGCCATATAGAAATATAAAGTGTTTTTATTGGTAATAAATATTCTACTCTAATATATGATTTTTTAACAAATTCTATGGAAGTATACATGCTAAAATGCTAAATCTTGTATAATTCGTTCAAGAGTTACACGACACAAAAAGTCAAATGTTTTTATTGGTAATAAATATTCAGATTCAATGCATTATTTGCATATAAAAAAAATCGTTGCAAGTATATTATACTTCCTAAGAATCTTTTACAAAATAGGTTTAGTAATATTTTTTTTAACATGATTCGTGAACGGATTCCGGTTTTTAACCCCAAGCGCATTCTTGAAATACTTCTGGAACATTCCACTGTCGTGACGGTGGTCACACGGGTCACAGTTCAAGTAACGTTCCATTAAAAAGTTTATAATGAGTGTAGTGCAATGGCTGAATCTCCATTTATTTTTCATAGCATTATTTCACAGTTTGTCTCGAATATTATTCATATTACTAGTTTTGAGTGGAATAGTTGGTGACTGTTGAGGCATGTGAGAAATGCTGAAGGGCAGTTTACGTGAAGCCTCTCAATATTTCTCTGGATTCTAAAGTTTTCTTGGTCCGAGGGACCTGAGAGATCGCAGACACTGAAGGTTAGTAAAAGCAATCTTGACCTCTAAATTTCAGGAACTCGCACCTCTAACTTTAGTTGGGAACTAGAAATATATATTTGCTGTCTGACCTGAGGCTGGATAATACAACGGTATCGGCTTATTTTTGTGTACTTGAAATCATTGAAGAAGTTCACGATGCTTGTGAAGAAGTTAGAAATCCTACAAGTGTTACGTATTATATGAATCAACTGGTTCAAATTTAGTTCATGATTGACGTTATCATTCAAAGAAAAAGTTATTTGTATAGGTTTACTCTAATACCATCTTCTAATTTGACCTTGAAAAATCCGGAAAAATTCTGATTTTCTTGCATCAAGTTTTTGACTTCAAAATTGCATAATTTTCTTGTACTCTCGTAATAATGATGGTATTTTTTAATCTGATTTCTACTTTGGAAACTTTTTAGAATTACATTAGGCTATTTTGTCAAACTGAGGTCTCTTTGAAGATTGTGATGTCATACTCTGCAAACTTTGTTCATATATTTAATTATAGAAGACTGTAAAAATGATATATAGCTGATACAGTAATACTGAAGCAAATTATTAATTGAAAAATAAAATGTTATTACATTATTGCATCGCATGTATGTAGAATGGAATACCTTAACATTACTACCAGAAATAACAATTGTATGAAAAGATACTCGAAGCATCAATTATTTTACCTCGCCGGAAAATATGCATGTATGTAACACACAATTTAGTAAATGCTTGTTTTCCATCTCCTTTCTTGAGTAAGCATTGTATCTTCACGGTGGCAATTTGATTAATATAAAACTAACTGGAAATAAAGCGTAGAACTGACGTGTTACTAGAGACCTCGTGGGTAAATATGCGGTAGTAGACCAAGCGCATGAGTGAGGAATTCAATCATTGGAACTCACTGAACCAGCCGTCCTGAGAGTATAGCAAACACAGTACAAGTAGAGTCGTACAAACACAGCAATACCATGGCAGTAAGAGAACTTAGGAACCTTAGTTTCCATCAATGACGCATTATACTTCAGTTTTGAAGTTTGTTTTACCTTTTTTGGAAAATTGAGACGTTTCATGTTGAAGACAATTTTACGTGGAAAAAATAATTCAGTTATACAATTTCGGTCACAATCTGCGTGCAACGCATGTTGAGTTTTCAAACTAAAAACCAAAGAGCACCAGTGCCATTAAGTGTCCAATGTAGACACGAACTTTGGGTACCACTGAAGTATCAGTGTCTTGAACTTTGTGTTCATGTTAAGCAAAAATCATGCAGTGATATTGACCAGAAGTTTGTGTCGATCGCATCCCAAATCTCAAATTTGACCAAAAATGTTTGCAGTGGTGCAGAAATTTCAAATAAGTTCAGTTTTTAGAGAAGTTCACTGATAAATGTTTTAAGCAGTTTTGTTTGGACTCGAGAGTAACGGAAACTTAGGTTGATAGCAAAAACTGACTCGCCCTCCTGATGCATGTAAGTCTGCGAGTTGATAATGCGGGAATTTGTATCATAATGAATACTAGAATGTTGAAATTCTTAAGAAAAAATTTTTTGACGGTTGTGACTTTCTTCCGAAGTTGAAGTTACTTGTTGAGACTTATAAATACAAATATCTAGCGAAATATAGCACGTACTCTTATAAAATGGTTATTTTCTTATCAATCCAGGCTTACATGTAACATTTTTAACTATGCCGTATAACAACGTTTTTCCGTGTATAATTTCTCCATGTAAAATAAATTTAGGAAAGCAGCATGAAATGTGTTAGCTTTTGGTATTGCGGATTTTTTTTCGTATGCAGTTAAGCAATTTGACTGTAGCTTTGAGGGACTAAATTTACTCATGTTTGTTTTGTTTTGAAGTTTCAATTTGTGTAAGCTGTTTGATGTCTGCATCGTTGTTTTAATATTTTACTTGACTTGAGAAAACCTCAAAACAAAATAACGTATTCTACTTAGAACAAAAAATGGTGCTGAGTGTGTGCATTCGCACAAAATGTTTCTAATTCAAGCACATGTTCTTTATTTTCCTGGTTTTGCTTCTGTTGTTGCACATTGCAACAGCCAAGCTTCCAATGTATTTAAAGTCTATGACGTATATTGTTGATTATTTTGACACATGTGTAAGCAAATCTAATGACAGCTGGAAAACTAGAGAAGCACAAGAGCTCACAGCCACACATGCAATGGAAGTTAATTACATGCCAGAGATTTAAGGCAGGAGCGACAGCCGGGCACCAGAGCTGCCTTTACAATAGCCGTCTCGTGTATAATGGACAGTCATTTGTTGTGTGCACTCCTCAATGAAGACTTGCCCAGTCCACTGCTGCCTGACGCCAAAATATTGGCGTCGTCTGCAGCCTCAATAGCAATAGGCGAGCTGCAACTGCCCTAAAGCGCTTCAATATAGTCTTGTTTTTGAGTTTTTTGCTTTGATGAACAACTAAAGCGTTTAGTCTGGGGTGTTTGTGGTGTGACTAAAGTGTGGCTGCAAATGGACTGAAGTATGCTGAATGTTTCGGTCAGTTTTTTTAGTATTTTCAAGCAGTGCCATGAATATATGTTAGTAATATTATTGTTTATGAGTAATGATTGTCTGAGATTGAAGTAATAACAAAATTTTGGCCCTTCAAATTTAATAAGCTTGGCATTTTACGCGCACTGAAGCTGCTTCTAGCATCATTTACTTCATCGTATCACAAGTTTCGTGTCAATCTCTTTGCTGTAACCAACGGATCAATCAATAATGAAGTCTCATAGTGAAAATCTTGTCAAAATAGCCGCCTCAATCTGTACAGATTGTTCAACCTCCGCTTTTCATAATCTTTAGATGTCTATGTCATCAGCTCGTTAACTTGTAAGATATAAGTGGTATAAATACCTAGTCTAATCATATTCCCAACTAGGTTTTACTAGTAGCTTATAGAAAAGTTCATTGGAATCTGTTTTTTTTCTTCTTCGTTGAAATTTTTTTTCTTCTTCGTTGAAATTACACTTTGAAGTTTGTTCCGTACAGTATATATCGAAGAAAATGGTATTTAAGTTAACGAGATCGAACGTTTTGAAATAGGCCTGAAAAGGCGATAGTCTTTTGGAAAACTGGTTCTTTTCATTATTTGCTGAACTGAAGCAATTCCAAAACTTGTTTGAACAAATGAGAAACTGCTCGTCGATCTATCATTACCTCAACTTCTCAGCTTCATTTGGAGACTTGACAAATCTTTTAGTTGTGTGAATTACCTTGTGCAATAATACCGTAACGAGTTACAATAATAAACTACGCCACACTTAGAAGAATTTATTTTGTATTCATGTTAGCGTCAAGTGCCTACACCCACAATTTTTAAAATCGACCATTTTTGTCGACCCAGCATTCGGAATATGTAATAATTAGACACGTAACCTATCATTTCAACTGAACAATTAAAGCAAAAATCTTATTTCACGCTGTCGGTTAAAGCCATTTATAATTTAACACGTTTGTTGTGATGCACCCACCGGTGGGTCACTTAGGTTAGGTTCTGTAATTTTTTCAGATCCTTCTAGTGACTATGCGTACAAAGTAAAGTTTTACACCAATCAGGCAATCGCAACAAACTTGTTAAAGTTGTCACAGATTGCAAGGGCTGCTCGTATCTCGTTCATTTTCACTGCCCTCGTCGTGAATGAGCGAAGAGCAGTAGTTAAATTCTAAGTTACTTTCAGATTTGTAAAAAATTTTTGCACATCGTAGACCAGATAGTCTAGATTAGCCAGCGTCTGTCAGCTTGCTGGTTCCATTAGAATGGATAAACGTAAAGATTTGCCGGCTTGTGTCCAATGTCGGCGGCATTTTTGCTGTCACTCAAACTCTACTATGTAGTCCTAATTTTGGCTCGTTCTATAAAGCAAAGTTTGTTTTAGTTTTTTTGGTGTAATATTGACATGTAGTATGAAATATAAGATTTAGCAACAATAGTCAAATAGTCACACCGTTGATCTAACTTTAATGTAAAGAGATACCTTCAACATAGTATTAATTCAGTGCATCTTAACGGGTGATTACTAATTTTGAATAAAACTGTTCAAATTTGCTGTTTTCATGAATGGTATTAAATGTTTCCCATAGTATGGGTAGGCCACGTCTTAAAGAGATTATAGAAGAGATGTATATTTTATCCCTTTTATTTAAAGACATATTGCAAAGATTTTCTAATTGCTGTAACCTCGAGCTAACAGTTTTAAGTTAAGAAGTAACTACGTTCAGACCCTGCATCCATTTTTAGATTTCGCTCAATGTGACAAACTGTGCATTGTAAGCAACTTAGCTACCTGATCATGATTAGCGCAAGTTTGATTGAAGAGTCGAGGCTTATTAAACATAGAAACTGTGCTTGGGTAAAACGGCGAGCGTTATGGAAGCTTAGAAGCTTAGTTGTTACTTTGGCTAGGGCGGTTATTGCGCTTTCCATAAGCGCGTTCATTCTGCGCTCCCTCATAAGGTTCTCTAATATTATCCTTTGACTTTGAACACGGCACGAACACTACACCCTGTGCAAACGAAAAATTGTACGTTAAGGAAACTATGGTAAAGTTTTGCAGTGAATCTAATGTTGATTAACCCTTAAGCGACCAATTTGTTTTTCTAGTTTCTACATTTAAGCTCACAAAGACCGTCTGTACACTGATGCAATGAAGCACGCTGAGAGCCAGGCAGCCAAAAGAACGACGCTGTAGCATGCCGAAGCGTTCAAACCTAGTAGCAACCTCATATTGCTCACTGTTTAATTATTAGAACAATTCTCCTAAAGACCGTGAAAGGCGACCGAATAGTCCACTTGGTCGCTAAAGGGTTAACGTAAAAGAAGCAATAATCCAATGCAAAGATCTTCAACAGCAATCCATAATTTCTGTCCTTAGTAATTGAAATGTATACTCGCGTGCTTCAAGTTAAAGTTTTCTCAAAATTTCAAACATTCCTGTTTCCAAGTCGTAAACTTTGAAAGAAGTATTGATACTGATTCCTACCATTTATTTCGTAAGCAATCACAAATAATACAATTTAATAATGTAATTTGATATGTGGATCTTATTTTTTTCTAAAATTGATAAAAAGTTATTTATCAAGGAAAAGATAAGTACCCTACTATCTATACCTCCATATAGTTTCTTCAAAGTTTCACTTTTTTCAAAGTGTTAATGAAACTTATTTTCGTTCTGACTTCGATTCAATTGTGATGGGTAAGTAGAATACTAAAATGGGGATTGAATTCAATGTTTGACTATGTTTCAATTATAGGAGTTAGTGTACAACTGGACAAGTGCAAGACGTAGTATAACACTTGCCTGCTGATATCTTATGGCTCACCTTCTCTAGTAAAACATTTTTGCTTCAGTGGATTTCATTGGAGAGATTTCCAATTCTTTGTCACTAGTCCCCAATGACTGTCCTCTGTAAATGATACAAACTGATAACTTTAAATGCTAACTACTGTACTGCACCTCAAGAGCTTGCGCTTCCAGCCATTAGGAACAATTTTAATCCGTTAACTACCCTAATCCATGGTGAGCTGTTCCCAGACCTGCCTTTGAGCGCTCTAAACACCGTATCGTGTACACCAGCTCAAAGTAGCAATTTGCTCATTGCCTTGCATATTGCTTAGGTCGTTTACCACTTTTACCAGACTCCACTCAGGCGCTCGGCTGGCTTGCTACAAGGCATTTATTTCTAGAGCTGTGCTAAGGAAGTTCAATTCCCACCAGCAGTGCACTTTTTTCAACATGAGAGCTTTTAGTTTGTGTACGTCAGGAAAAATCCTTTGGTGTCAGATTACAGGAGTGGAAGAGTACTGAAGTGCATTCTAATACACACGATCCAGAATATTATATTATTTTAAGTTGCTAAGTTTCGCAAGTCAAGTCCCAAAACTTAGCTGTACATTTAAAGTGATGCATCATTGTTAGTTCTCTTGTCACCATCAGTCTTCGCACTAAAGTCTACCGATTGATCAAACAAAGTGTGCGTTTAAATAGAAAAGAATTCCAAATTAGGTGTTTTATATCTCACAGTGCGTATTAAACTGTATACTAAAGTTTAACACGTTGATACGTATATGTATATTGTTCAATCTCAGCTTTTCATAATCTTTAGAAGTCGATGTCATCAGCTCGTTACTTCTAAGATATCATAAGTGGTATAAATACCTAGTCATACATATACATATACAATATATATACATTGATACATATACGTTGATACGTATATGTATCAATGTATCAATATGTATATTATTTGAACCGCCAATTTGAACAACTATAGGCAACGTTTTAATTTTCTAAAGAAGCTCGGTGAATATCTTATATGTATACGTCATTCGTTTTAAAATCCTTTTGCCGTATGAGCTAACCGAAGAGTTTATAACGTACCGATTCTATATCCCTGACTTCTGGTGCCAGTGTATGATTGTAATACATGTACGTGACTGAAATGCCTGCGCGTGAGTGAAGTGCGTGTACGTGACTGAATTGGCTTGAGTGATTGAGGTGTGCGTGCGTGATTAATACCTCTACTTGAAACTGTATGGAACTTGGGTAGCAACCCAAGAATGGACCAAGCAGCTTGTTTCTATTGCCTTATTTTTTTCTATTTTCTATCCTGCTTCTGTTGAAGTCGGAGATACGAGGGTAATTCAAAAAATACTCGGAATGCTCCCATGACACGAGTGTCGACAAAATAAAACATATCGAACATGTCAGCCAGAAAGAGCATCATGGTCTTGGCTATCTAACGGTTGCTAGCAATCGGTATTCGCCTGGAAACAAAGCTGCGGGGGAGAATTGATAAAAAGTAGTTTTTTACCCCATGGAACGTGAGGATTTTGGGATAAGAATCAACATAAAGTTTTTGGTAAAGCTTGGTTGGAAAGGAACGGATGTCATTCAGACTTTGCAGAACGTTTATGGGGATCATGCTCCGAAGAAACCTTGCGTTTAGAAATATATTGAAAGATTTTGAGATAGTAAAGCTGTTGACGATGATAACTGTCGTGAAAGACCAACAACCTCGAAAACTTTTAACACGTTGACTCCGAAGTGGTACGTATGTGTACCACTTAAGTTAGGTTCTGTAATTTTTTCAGATTCTTCTAGTGACTATGCGTTCAAAGTGAAGTTTTACACCAATCAGGCAATCGGAGGCAACGTGTTAAAAACGTTGATGCTGTTAGGAACCGAGTCGAAGAAGATAGGAGATTGACAGTTTATCACAGAGCTCAAACTGAAGGCATATCGGTTGGCTCAGCTCATTTGATTCTGCATGACAATTTAGGCCTCAGCAAGCTTTCGCCGCGATGGGTCCCAAAAGCGTTGCGCCCAGATCAGCTGAATCTTGGAAGTGAATTGTCAACGGCAATTTTGACCAAAATTGAAGCGAATGAAGGCAACTTCTTCAGTTGAATGATCACTGGGGATGAAACATGGGTTGACAAGTATGATCATGCAGTGAAAATAATGGCTTCCACGCGGATCATCTGGCCCAATCAAATTCAAATCTGAGAGGTCTGTCAACAAGGTAATGACAACCGTTTTCTGGGACTCTGAAGGAGTTGTACTTGTAGACTGTTTAGAAGGCCAAAAACTGTCACAGAAGCCTATCATGTAGAAGTTTTGAGGAAATTAAGAGCAGAATTAGCTAAAAAGCGTCCAGGAAAGCTCCATGGTGGAATCCTCTTCCATCACGACAACGCCCCAGCGCATTCTTCACGAGTTACAAAAGAAGTTTTGAGAGAATTTCGACAGAAATTGCTGCCACATCCACCTTATAGCCCAGACCTAGCCCCATCTGACTTTTTTATTCTCAAAACTCGAAGAACAGTTGAGAGGCGTCTATTTTAATAGTACTGATGAAGTAAAATACGCAGCAAAAACATGGTTCATAAAAGGGTCTGCAGATTTCTTCAAAACTACTCTAAAAGACCAGAAGCACCGCCTGGAAGAGTGTATCGACCTTGACAGAGGTTATGTTGAAAAATAGATCCAGTGTATAGAAAAGTTAATCAAGAATTACAAGAGTCTGCGTATTTTTTGAATGCCTCTCGTAGATCTCCACCTTGTTGATGCAAGATGAACATGATCTGATGCCCGCCAGCTCGTGTGACTATAGCCTTCATTTAACTGAACGTAATTTAAATTTCGAAAGATGCATGAAATTATGTTATGAAGATGCTGTTCTTACACTTAGTGGCGATGATTTTACAATGTTCCCTTTCATTCTCGATTTTCAAATTTTACTTCATGCTTTCAGGCAATTTTCCGGTGAAGTTCAATTCCGTATGCATTAATCACCTTTTGATTGTCTATTTCCTGTAGAGTTGACTTGAAATAGCCAGCCATAGAGAAAGAGAAAACAATGCTAGCCGAATCAAGTACCGGTGACGGTTTAATAACTTGAGCATTGCAATTTGAAGTTGGGTCTTTTTTATCTCACCAGGTTAAAAAATTATTTTCTCCTGTACAGACGCACACAGCACATTTGATAGATTATCCAGAAAGTAGTTCATGTAATTAATTTACCACTTCTACATATTTTAATTGTAATAGAGATATCCTTAGTTTTGACCTTGATTTAATATCTGATAATATTAATCCATACTGTGTGTGCAATGTTAAACGCATTTAATTTTGGTTCTGACTTGCATTCAGGAAACGAATAAATTCTGCCAAGTCCAAGTTACGTTATACTGTTCTTTATGTCTACAGGCGTTATTTTTCGAATTAAATCCCTAGTGAACGCGGACATAAGTACAAGTTGTAGAATATTTAGACTTCATCGTCTTAGCACTAAAGGCAATTTTTTGTCTTTTCAAAAGTATTATTTCATACTAATGATAATAAGATAGTAAATGAATAAAAGCGATTAATAATTTAAGACAAACTATCTTATCGTAATTATTGGATGTAGTGAAACTTCAGACCCTTAAATGGAGAGAACCAGAATAGAACAATAAAATATAGGGCAAGGACATTGGTTTTGTTGAGCAAGTTCTCTACTTATCTATGCATACTGGTATCATTAACTTTATACATACATTCATGAATTTGTAATCGGAAACTGTGAAGGGATGCCCCTCCGCTCTCTCTCTTCGCAAAGAAACGTAGGAAATATTTCAAGGTGCGACTCGACAAACCACAAGAAGAATACATTAGGCGAAAACATTCATACTTTACATGTCAACGACGACATTTAGTAAAGTTTTCTTCCTGCCTGCATCAACTCCCCTGTTGTGAAGTAGTGGTAGTGAGAACGATGTTCTTAACGAGTTAGTTTTGAATCGATGATTCAACGGTGTGAGCCGGGATGGAGCTAAGCTGTGTCCTAAAAACAAACGTCAGCAACACTGCAGTAATCCATCTTGTGTGGCCCACGTCTGGACTCCCACGTAACTGTGGTCGTCATTCTCCAAAGGATCGAAGAATTAAGAGCTGCCAGTAAGACTATACAAACTGCAGAACTACATTAGCTGCACAAACTGCAGAACTACATTAACTGCACAAACTGCAGAACTACATTAACTGCACAAACTGCAGAACTACATTAGCTGCACAAACTGCAGAACTACATTAGCTGCACAAACTGCAGAACTACATTAGCTGCACAAACTGCAGAACTACATTAGCTGCACAAACTGCAGAACTACATTAGCTGCACAAACTGCAGAACTACATTAACTGCCCAAACTGCAGAACTATATTATCTGCACAGACTTCAGAACTGCATTAACTGGACAGACTGCAGAACTACATTAGGTGCACAAACTGCAGAACTACATTAGCTGCACAAACTGCAGAACTACATTAGCTGCACAAACTGCAGAACTACATTAGCTGCACAAACTGCAGAACTACATTAGCTGCACAAACTGCAGAACTACATTAGCTGCACAAACTGCAGAACTACATTAGCTGCACAAACTGCAGAACTGCATTATCTGCACAAACTACAGAACTGCATTATCTGCAGAATTGCATTAATTCGACAAACTTCAAAATTGCATTTATTGGACAAACTGCAGAACTGCATTAACTAGACAAATTGCAGAACTGCATTAACTAGACAAATTGCAGAACTGCATTAACTAGACAAATTGCAGAACTGCATTAACTAGACAAATTGCAGAACTGCATTAACTAGACAAATTGCAGAACTGCATTAACTAGACAAATTGCAGAACTGCATTAACTAGACAAATTGCAGAACTGTATTAACGGTACAAACTGCATTAACTGCATTAACGGTACAAACTGCATTAACTGCATTAACGGCACAAACTGCTCAAACTGCTCAAACTGCTCAAACTGCTCAAACTGCTCAAACTGCTCAAACTGCTCAAACTGCTCAAACTGCTCAAACTGCTCAAACTGCTGTCCTACGAGCAGGTACAAGTGCAGTAAATCACTTGGAAATAGTCGTGATGTAATCCCAGTTTTTCTTTATTGTACACCACTCACAGCATTACACTTGCTTCAAGTGCCCGTCATTATGGAGTCAGCTGGGCATTTTCCAGAAAATGGTATCAGTTACACCGCCTCTCATTTAGCAGTTTAGCTGCCGTGGCGAGTAGCTCATTCGATTATAATATACGGTAATATTACTCTTTTCTGCCTTGAAATGATGATGGGATTGGGTTACTTTGAATCCTGGGTTATTTTGTTAAACAAACGCTAGATGATTCGTGACGATGAACATTTATGAGCTCTATTTTTGTTTGTGATCCCAGTTGGACACCTGAACTTGTGATAAGTAGAAATTACCTCTTTTTAGTCGTTCTTTGCTCTAATTTTGAAGTGAATAAATTATTTGTTCAATAGTCAATGCGGGTAGGAATTTGGAAAACTAACTTGGCAACTTTACTTCTACCAAACGTACGCATGAGTGCCACCTTGAAATTAGGAAACATATTCTGAATTTATCTTGACAAAGAAAGGGATTTTCGAATTCTGAACCGAATTTTCCAATCTTCGAACTTAATTTTCCGACATCTCGGATATTTTTCAATGAAGTTTTACTAGTTTGGAACCGTCTTTGCTTAAATAAGGTTAACAGGTAGTAGCTTAACATAGTGTTCTTTACTCACAGTGTTGCTGTTTCATGTTGTTGGTTATGAAAGTTAAATCTTCTTTTTCCCGAAATCCTGTAATTAATAAAAATTGGTGGACCTTCTTGCGGTTTCGACGTGGTTCTCAGGGATACATCGTTCTGCCGGTGGGAGAGATGGAACTCGGCACTACGAGACTACAAGTATTACAGTATAGGTAGAGTAGTTAGTATTTAAATCGCAAGGGTTCAAATTTATTTCTGAGATTGTTGCATTTTAACTTTCATTGCAATAGCTTCAACCCGTAAATGCGCTGTTTAAAATTGATATTATTGTGCATAGGAGTTTGTTTTGCTGCGAAGGAAACGTATGTTGTTTAGTGCAGACTGTTATCTTTCCTTAATTTGTATAGTGAGATAATTTTCAATCCATAGTTTTCACCCTTAGAGAGATTGGGTTGCAACCAAGGACTACTATACATACACAGGACATGTACAGTCATATAGTGGACTACGCTAGCGGAGGCCAGTTCACTGAGCTGAGGGAGCTCAGTTAGTCACAAACTGTTACAGTGCGAGCATTGTGGTAATCTATCGCTCGGTTTGAATCGGATATTGTTGTTTGTTTCAAGGCCCATGGGTGCATTTCTAAGTGGATACTGTTTGTTTACAAAGTTTATTGCTAATTATATGTATTGAAAAAGCTGAACAAGTGTGGGGTTGTGAACTGTCGGGGTAATTACAATAAGGAGAACAGACGCCGCGTGTTTCGTCTGCCGAAAGAGCAATCTGAGAGACACAAGTGACTTGATGTTATTCCACCTCGTGAAAACTTTGTTGTTGATCCAGACAAGTTTTTCATTTGTGAGATACACTGGGGTGCTGATCCACCTTTGATCAAATTGCATGGTGGTTCTACAAGACCTGGAATCCCTCCCAGTAACTTCAATGTGCCTGCTTCATGTCTGCCATCTCCAAAACCTGCACCTCGCCCGGCGAGAGTTGAAGACCAACAACTGAGGTATTTTCTTCAGAAGGATAAGATTACTTCATTTGATCCTTTCAAACCTGAACGGAACCTGCAGAAGCAGTATAAGAACTTGAGTATTTCAAGATCGAAAGAAAGGCTTGTGCGTTTGTTCATGACCGACAACTTCAGTGAGTGCAGCCTGTCTGTGATTGTCGAAAACAAGCCCACTTTGTGTTCCCCACTGACGTTCAGTGCGTTCAAGAATGGCATTAGTACCACTGTTTAAGACACTTCATCCCAACAATGGTATGAGGTCGTATACGCAGTCCGACGAAACTGTGCGCTTGGCAATGAACTATGACATCCCGTTCGACAAAACGATCCAAAATATTGTCACCCTTCAAACTCACACGTCAGCCTATGTCGACACCGAAAAGGAGAAGAAGTTGGTATTTTTGACACGTCAGTTAGAACTTTTATCACAGAAGCAGTTTTTCATGAATGATTGTTTTGCTCTTCAATCATACCCAAAGTGTAATTATGAACAGCTCAGAGACTCTGCTGCTGCCATGCAAACGCAAACTGCAGTACATCACTTCATCTACAGGGTGTCTCAAATAAAATGTACTCACCCTTTAACCGTTGCTAACATGCTGTCTTCTTTGTGTTGCTGGTGTGAGGTTCAAACCTTTGCGAACATGATTAAATGTGATTAAAAAATCATGTTCGCAAAGGTTCGAACCTCACACCTGCAACACAAAGAAGACAGCATGTTAGCAACGGTTAAAGGGTGAGTACATTTTTTTGAGACACCCTGTATTGACAAGGATCAGCTGCTGAGGGAAACATTTGACAAAGTCCAGGCACTGCAACAGAAGAATGTGTTTCTCTTGGTAGATGAAGTACAGATTCGCCCAACAGTTTCATTTTCTGGTGGGTTGCTAAGTGGCATGGCTGAGAACAACAGACTGCAAGGCCACTTCTATTTTGTGTGTCATGATCGAGTCGCTGCAAAAAGGGTGATGATTTCTGACACCCGCCACGAGCTGACGGCAGCATACCAGCTTTAGCGTGTGAAGGAGGCTGCAGCTGCTGTTGAAAGGATAAGTGGACGTGTCATCGGGTCTATCACAGACAACGGAAAAAGGTGAACCAGCAGTATTGTAAGCTGTTTTGAATGACGAGGTGATTGCAGTGCTACAGCCAAGTATCCTCTTGACAACGAGCGTGTGTGGTTTCTCCTTTTTGACACAGTACATCGGCTAAACAACTGGAGCTAAACAACTGGAGCTACATCTGCTGAACAACTGCATCCGCAACAACTGGATCAGTGAGAAGGGCCAGAAGATCAGTCTTGACAATGAAACAACGGCATCATTTGCAGACGTCAAGGAACTGTACGAGTCAGAGAAAGGCAGTATTCCGACGACTACTACACTCACTCAATTTGCTGTCAACCCCTCAAATTTGCTGTCAACCCCTCAAATTTGCTGTCAACCCCTCAAATTTGCTGTCAACCCCTCAAATTTGCTGTCAACCCCTCAGAGAAAGACAAACAGAAGAATGCAGTCCATCTTCAGGCCTCGGTCAAGAAGGCACGGTTGGCTGACAAATCGCTGCAGTTTGATAGGTTTTTGCTTCTATGTCGGTTTGTTTATTTACGTGAATGTTTTTATGTTTATTTGTTTGCATTGGAAAAGTTTTAACTATAATTCATTTTGTAAAGTCTAAAACTGCAGCAACTCGGATTTCTATAAATTGGCACTAAGCTCATACAATAATACATGTTGAGTCCTGCTAAAATTGATATTTCAAAGCATTACAGTACTTTAAAAATTAAAAATTCACTGTAAAACCTTATTATCCCTTCTATTGCTTTGAAGAAGTAATTTTTGATCAATTTGTCCAATAGAAAATGTTATGTTACTAAGAATGCAATAGCCTCCGCTAGCGTAGTCTATTGCATTCTTAGTAACGTAACATTTTCTATTGGACAAATTAATCAAAAATTCCTTGTAGTCCTTGGTTGCAATTTTTCTTACTATAAATGTTCGCAACATAATATATTTGCAGTTAATTGCGAATAAATAAAATTCATTCCCAAATCTTCCAACATTTCCTGCTCGTCTGAACGTTTCCTTGCATTTCTGTTCCGCTGGCCACTTTATTTTCTAGAAGAAAAAAGGCACGATATGCATATTTTATGCCAGGATAATCTGTGCCGGATTACTGAAATTTTCATGTTCTCAGACACAGCTGGAGAGTATTAAAGCGTGCGAACTTTCTCTGTTTGCAGAAGTTGCCCAGATGGCTTCTCGTGCCTGCCAAACATCGGGGGTAACCCAAACTTTGGCTACACGAGCTTTGACAACTTTCTCTGGTCCATGCTCACCACCTTCCAGCTCATCACCCTCGACTTCTGGGAAGATGTTTACAACAAGGTACAGTTGAGCCACCTCTTCTCCTACTCACGTTCGTTAGGCTACTCTGTAACTGGTCTCAAAGTTCAGTGCTGATTACATGGTATGATACTTGTCTTCAGGTATGATACTTGTCTTCAGGTATGATACTTGTCTTCAGGTATGGTGCCTGCCTTCAGGTATGGTGCTTTCAATACTTGTTTCAAATTAGAATAAGGTATGAACTCTCCATGATGGTATTTATTATATGGTTTGATACCAGTAGCTGTGCTTTTATAGGGAAATGGCACTGTAAAAAATATTTACTGCAAGGCGGGATACTCGCCGTGCGACAAAATGATGAGTTACGATGCCTAACATAACAATATTGTTAACAATGCAGGACCTCAATATTGACTGGGATAACAAATTAGAGCGATCCCGTTATGTTGGAAAGAAATTAAGGAGCATCTAAGTTAGGATATAATTATGCTCTATGTTCTTAGCAAATTGTCTACGTCTACATAGTGTGTTGCGCCTACGGATCATGTGCTGCATCTACTTGTTATGTGTGTACTACAGCTACTGATCCTGTACTACATCTACTGATTCTGTACTACATCTACTGATCATGTACTACATCTACTGATTCTGTACTACATCTACTGATCATGTACTACATTCACACATTGTGTTCTTCACATGCAAAATGATTGACTACATCTCGAATGCTCCAAAAGCGAGTTAAATAAAGTATACTGTTCGCTGTTTAAAGGCTCTATTTTATCTGGTCTAATATTAATGAGCACCTAATTATATGCACAACCGAGGCTCCAATGTGGTATATTAGTATTAGGTGCACCCTCTGTAAACCAGGAGCTCCCTCTGTGAACCAAGAGTTCACAGAGCGAGCTCTTGGTTCACAGAGGTTCACCTAAACATCTCCCTCTGTGGTGAACCAAGAGCTCGCTCTGTGGTGAACCAAGAGCTCGCTCTGTGGTGAACCAAGAGCTCGCTCTGTGGTGAACCAAGAGCTCGCTCTGTGGTGAACCAAGAGCTCGCTCTGTGGTGAACCAAGAGCTCGCTCTGTGGTGAACCAAGAGCTTGCTCTGTGGTGAACCAAGAGCTTGCTCTGTGGTGAACCAAGAGCTCGCTCTGTGGTAAACCAAGAGCTCGCTCTGTGGTGAACCAAGAGCTCGCTCTGTGGTGAACCAAGAGCTCGCTCTGTGGTGAACCAAGAGCTCGCTCTGTGGTGAACCAAGAGCTCGCTCTGTGGTGAACCAAGAGCTCGCTCTGTGGTGAACCAAGAGCTCGCTCTGTGGTGAACCAAGAGCTCGCTTTGTGGTGAACCAAGAGCTCGCTCTGTGGTGAACCAAGAGCTCGCTCTGTGGTGAACCAGGAGCTCGCTCTGTGGTGAACCAGGAGCTCGCTCTGTGGTGAACCAGGAGCTCGCTTTGTGAACCAGGAGCGCAATTGACAGGTCAGGTGCACCAGCAATGGCTTCAATTAATTCCTCATGATAGGATCGCTCGTGCCACTGCCTGGTCTCGAATGCTGTCATCCGCGAGGGTAAATTGTCTCCCTCGAGACGCGCTGGAAATTTACAAGGCTTGTGCTGCTTCTTCTTTAACACACTGCCTTTATTTTGAGCAACTCAATGGGTAAGTTTGGCACAATTGCTAATAAGAGAAGCTGTGAATGGAAAACCTGGAAGTGACTGGCAATTGATGGCTGGCATGAAGATTAATGGAAAAATCGAACGCAGATGTCAGCTCTGGATTTCCGTTTGGAGTTGTGCCAATGTGCCGTGTTTACCTAGCGTGTGCGCCCCCTAGAAAGACGCTATTTTCTGGTCAGTCCATTAGTGCGCTGTTTAGCTGTCCCTGTTCCCTCCTCCCCATCACCGCTTTCGGAGGTCAGGGAGGATTTTGTAGGCTGTCGAGGTGAGTTGGGCTGTCGAATTGAGTTGGGCTGTCGAGGTGAGTTGGGCTGTCGAGGTGAGTTGGGCTGTCGAGGTGAGTTGG
>VCRD01001874.1:85529-97200 GCA_006783055.1 Trinorchestia longiramus
GAGGTGAGTGGGGCTGTCGAGGTGAGTTGGGCTGTCGAGGTGAGTTGCATACGCAAGAAGGAACAAAGGTAGACTTCATAATGCTGCATTCATCATCAGAGAATTGTTAACGCTAAAACACTTGAAAATAATGAAACAAGCAGTTGACCCTGTTGTTGGCTGGGATAGTGGACAGAAAATATTTGTGCTGTGATCTGTTAATGACAATAGCATTACAGGTCAATATGTGGATCAGAGCTCCATGGTAGTTGAAAAATGATAAAAGTTTAAACTACTTCAATAACTTCGCTCCTCTTACCAAACAGGTCAATTATATGATAATTTGAAAGAATATCTTGTAGAACAACTAGATGTTCTGTGCTCCAAGTTTTGTTTCTAATATCATTGTCAGAAGATAAATACTGTTAAAAAATTCTCCTGAATTAAAAAAATCCTTACTAAATGAATGCTTAGATGGGCACAACTACAATTAAGTTACTCAGTTTTTCGTGATGTATTTAAGTGCACGTGGCATGTGTTTTCGTAGCGAGTTCTATATCCTTGCTGGTTCAGAAAATACGTGAAATGAAAAACATTAAACCAAATGAATAATCGTTAAGAAACGAATGAAAATCCAAGAAAGTATCTTAATCTTCTTGTTACACACTGAACAAAACATAGTTTTTGACTTCGTTCATGAGACGTAAAAGAAAGGAAACGGAATTTTAAAAATAAGGATGACACAGGCTAAAAGAGTCGAATTCACGAGAGAGAACACACAGAAGGCAAGAAATTCAGGGAACTTTCCAGCTATCAGCGTGACTGCAGACGACACTGGCTGTTGTTGTAGGTTGGGGCATTTCTTGGTAGGATCCAAACCGTGTGAGAGGCAGCACGGACACCTGGGAATACCTCCATTAGTGCTAAATTAATGGAACGTTCTGTGCTCCTAACAGTGGGAGCCAGCCCCTTCGTGTGGCTCTGTTTCTCTCTTACAAGAAATCCAAAATGACAAAATCTTAAATGTCTTAAGAACTGACACCGTACATACAACTATCTAACTCGCAAGTTGGGATCTGTTGAAGTTGAAAACTGTGATCGTCTGGAAATGCAATTCTGTTGTTTTTAAAAAGTGGGGTGAACTGCTGGATTTCGACACGTTTTTGAAATCAAACTCATAGATAATAGTTCTGTATCCTTAATTCCACTTAAACGTGTACGATGTTAATTTTTAAAAATTTGCTTGGCATTGATTTTAAAAATTTTGTAGAGCTAACAATTTTTATAAGGGATTTTGAAAAATCTTGTTTAACCACAATATTTGTGGGACTGATTTTTCAAAATCGAAGGACCCAGCGCCAGCGAGACAGTGATTGAGTAATGATCGACTCGATGACACAGGAAACTTGATAGTGGGCGCGATTACACGATCTACTGCCACAGTTTACAGGAGAGTCCATGAATTCCTTTTACGGATTACAAATTGATATTTAAAGCACATGCATACGTACACGAAAACGAAGTAAATATTATGTATATTTTAATATTTTCCCTCACGTGTTTTACCCACGTATGAGGATGGCGTTTGATGGAAACATAAAAAAGATAAAATGACTGTAAAATAAGAAATTTCCCCAATCCTCTTGCTCCTGAAGTTGATCTGTTGAGTGAACATTAGCGTTATGCTTTGACTCATCTTATTGTGTGTTTAGCTGTGAAAAAAGTTTGCTTGAGTTTCTCAAAGAATTTTGGAAAAACACTCAAAATTCTCAATATGCGTGCATTTGCTGTACAAAAGTGGAAAAATCACGCAAAACTTGTCTGTTGTATCTTGCATAGATTTTTTATATCTTGACTAAAAAAATTTGTT
Organism: Trinorchestia longiramus; assembly: GCA_006783055.1. Lineage (NCBI taxonomy): Eukaryota > Metazoa > Arthropoda > Malacostraca > Amphipoda > Talitridae > Trinorchestia > Trinorchestia longiramus. The sequence continues at coordinate 87,379 of VCRD01001874.1, forward strand.
CTTCGCCGACATGCTATTATGATGTGAAGTTTAATAACTTTTAACAAACACCGATGAAAAGAAATACTCCTTCCGGTCGGAAATAGTTGGTCCACATGAATGTTGAAGTTGGTCGGAAATATTTGCTCCAACACAATCGTAAACCTTTTAGAAAGGATACTTGCAAAACTATTGGTTGTAACAAAAAGCAACTTTGTTCTGTTATACAGTACAATAAATTGATAATGTATAAACATCAATGAATGATATTTAAATATAATCAATAGCAAAAGCCAAACTCTGCGTTGTAATTAAATACATGAAATTGATAATGTATCAACAGAAGAAACATATTTGCCACTATATTTACTCAATACTTGTTAACTTATTCTTCAATTTTTCTGAGATCTGAAGTGAATTTGGAAGAATTCCTTTTCTTTCTAGTTGTACTTTCGACAGATGTTGAAGCCTGTAATTGTTGCCACCGTCAGCCAAAATAATCTGTTCTTCTGGCTGCTGCAAAGTAAGGAAAATGTTGTTCAATGTTGATCTCTGTAATTCCTCATAGCTATAGCTTCAATTAATTCATCAACGTTACAAGGTACTTTTTATGTTGAAGGGATTGGATTGAATTGAAATAGCCGAGGTCAAGTACATTCAGGTTTGGACTATTTAGAGGCTGGTTAACAATTTCAATATTCAAGCCTAATTTTTCCAACGCTTCCTTAAATAAGGGGTCAGTTGAATGTATGTGTGGTCGAACATTGTCTTGTTGAATCTTGATAGAGTGCCATATCCAGCAGGTAATTTAAGAACTTTTAAATATCTGAAAAAAGAAAACGATAAAATTATATTAGCTTTTACCCTATTATTTATTAAAGGCTAAAATTTGTGTTCAAAACATTGTATACGATTGTCTACTGTACTCAGAACAGATGTTCGTTAAAAGACACTAAAACGCGGAGAGTTTCCTCTTCGTGTAGCAAATATTTCCGACTGGAGGGAGTACTAAATAGTATAGATTAGTCTAGGTACATAAAGTTAGTGTTAGTGCTGTATATTTTTGGAATAGATCATACCTTGTTGTAAACTCCAGAGTTTTCGTGTTAATTAGGTTTTTTCTTTGTAATTAAAACAATTGTTTTGTAATGTATACGAAAGTTATTCAGGTCATTACCAGTATGCATCTCCGCTTGCACAGTAGATTATTCGTATGTTTTAAACCAAGGCTAAATAGAGGTAAAAAATACTCATTTTCAAGTGATAATTACAATATTTTCTTAACTATGCCTGCCCTTTCTGCTACAGTGACCCAGAAGTACTGAACAGTTCCAATATACCGCAAAGATCGTTAAATCAGTACCCTTAATAAAGCCCGTCATAAAGACTCGGTGACTTTGTCTGCACTAACAATCGTGTCGAAGCATAATGATACAAATAGCATAGCTCTTGTGGACAACACTTACGGTTACGCTCTCCACTTTATCTGTTATACAGGGTGCAGCAACAAAACTTCCTTTCTTCAAAGCGCTTTGCTTTGAAAAAGGGAAGTCATGTTGCCGCACCCTGTATATCGAGGAGTAAATGACCGCTTGTGAGAACACATGTCGTCGGAATAGCTGTTACTTCTTGTAATCTATTTGACTACACCTCCTCATTCACAGTTACCCACTTGTAACCACCTCCTCATTCACAGTTACCCACTTGTAACCACCTCCTCATTTACAGTTACCCACTTGTAACCACCTGCTCATTCACTGTTACCCACTTGTAACTATCTCCTCATTCACTGTTACCCATTTGTAACTATCTCCTCATTTACTGTTACTCCACTTGTAACCAACCCTCTCTGTAACAGGTGATGGCAACAGGAGGGCCTCTGCAAGTTGGTTTTTTCGCCATCGTTGTCTTCTTCGGGTCATTTTACCTCATTAACCTCATGCTGGCTGTCGTGGCCATGAGCTACGAGGAGGAGGCTGAGAATTCAGAAGAGGTAAGATGTTTACTCAACGATCCAAAATTTTAGAACCAAAATTATAAATTTAACTTTAAAATTCTAACTTGTAGAGTCAACAAATTGTAACTATGGTAATCAATGATGTTTTAGCGTACATGACGTGAATTGATTTTGTCGTTTAATCTGAAAATTTGTGTTAGATCAATGGTTTATGGTTTCTTTTAACTTCCGAAGAAAGATTATAGAAAAATTTCAAGTGAGACTTGACGGAAGTGTGCAAAATAAACCTCCCTTAACCCTTTAGCGACCAAGTGGACTATTCAGTCGCCTTTCACGGTCTTTGGGAGAATTGTTCTAATAATTAAACGGTGAGCAATATGAGGTTGCTACTAGGTTTGAACGCTTCGGCATGTTACAGCGTCGTTCTTTTGGCTGCCTGGCTCTCAGCATGCTTCATTGCATCAGTGTACAGACGGTCTTTGTGAGCTTAAATGTAGAAACTAGAAAAACAAATTGGTTGCTAAAGGGTTAATATATATAACTTTTTTATACACTCTCAAACATCTTTCCAAATTCCCCGGTAATTTTCCTTGCTTATTTCTACTGGCCAATTTTTTCAAATAAAATTCCTATTTTCTTTTCAAGGAGAAAACGAAAGACTTGAGCGACCACAGAGACGATTCGACGTTCAGTTTCGACCCAGGCCAGTTGACGCATGCCAAGCCCCTTGAGAAGAGCAAAGCGAACAGACGTGTGGTTGTCATGCGTAGAGGAGCGGGCATCATCTCGGACAGATTCAACAAGTAAGTCCTCTCTGCCCAGGCTTCTTTTACTGAATAAAGTATGCATTAGGCTCGTCTTGTATCGTCATGCACAGAGGTGCGGGCATCATCTCGGACAGATTCAACAAGTAAGTCCTCTCTGCCCAGGCTTCTTTTACTGAATAAAGTATGCATTAGGCTCGTCTTGTATCGTCATGCGCAGAGGTGCGGGCATCATCTGGCACAGATTCAACAAGTAAATGCTCTCTGCCCAGGCTTCTTTTACTGAATAAATTATGCATTAGGCTCGTCTTGTATCGTCATGCGCAGAGGTGCGGGCATCATCTCGGACAGATTCAACAAGTAAGTCCTCTCTGCCCAGGCTTCTTTTACTGAATAAAGTATGCATTAGGCTCGTCTTGTATCGTCATGCGCAGAGGTGCGGGCATCATCTCGGACAGTTTCAACAAGTAAGTCCTCTCTGCCCAGCCTTCTTTTACTGAATAAAGTATGCATTAGGCTCGTCTTGTATCGTCATGCGCAGAGGTGCAGGCATCATCTGGCACAGATTCAACAGGTAAATGCTCTCTGTCCAGGCTTCTTTTACTGACTTATACTAAATAAATTATTCATTAGACTCGTCTTATGTCGTCAAGCGCAGAAATTCGGGCATCATCTCGGGCAGATTCAACGAGTAAGTCCTCTCTGCTCCGCTGGTCTTCCAGCTTTATTGAATGTTTGGTACCGTAGAAATTATGCATTGTGGTAGCTTTGTTATTAGCTTTGAAATTATTTGACCACATGAAATATTCAACCTTCGTATCTAAAATAGCAAACGAGAAAACTTTCATATGTTGTCTATAATAAAGTTGTTCATGCTTGGCACTAGTAACAAGAATCATTAAAACGAACTGCTAATGCATAGGAGTTTCATACTATCGTTGCACATCATTGTAAATCCTTGAATATCATCGCCCATCAATGGATGTCATTGCACATCAATGGATGTCGTTGCACATCAATGGATGTCGTTGCACATCAATGGATGTCGTTGCACATCATTGGGTATCGTTGCACATCATTGGGTATCGTTGCACATCATTGGGTATCGTTGCACATCATTGGGTATCGTTATACATCATTGGGTATCGTTATACATCATTGGGTTGCGTAATACATAGTTCTGAATCATTAAGTACCATTGTTCTTCACTGTACTTCATTGTCAATCATTGCAGACCATTACAGGTATGATACTTTATACCGTTCATTGCTTCAGCCACTTGCTCACCGTGCATCAAGTGCAGCACTAAAACATCAAAATTAGTTTAATGGGCTCGGAAATCGAATCTTAAAACAAGATTTTGAATTATCTGTATTTTACCAAGTATGCTGAATGACTTGTGACTTTTATACCAGAAGAAGACATTTAGAATTTATTTGGTAACATGAGAATAATAGAAGTGAAATAATGACCACATATTGATTCAGGAGGCAGAAGAAAAAGGTGTCTACAATTCATAAGCCAAATCAATAAATAAACGCAAGAATGTCTTGTTGATCAAGCCTTAAAAGAACAATTTATAATTCAATTCTCGAATCTCTGAATGGCTAAAAGTGTGACTAACATTTGATTCAGTCGTTAAAGAAATTATAGTTTGTAATTCATTTAACAACTCATTAAATGACTAACGGGAAGAGGACTGGGTTCAGGTACAAGGAGAAGAAAAGCCACTTAGAACTCATTTTTCAAATCTCGGAATGACTATAAATGATATGACATTTGGCTCAGGCTCAAAAAGAAGAATTTGAGATTTATTTGGTAAACTTCTAAATGACTAGAAGTTACACAATTACATTTGGTCAAGGAGGAAGAAGACGAGGCGTTTAGAATTTATCTGAAATCTGTTCAATAACTGAACGTAAAAACAACCTCTGGTTCAGGCACCAGAAAAAGCGTTGGAATTCATCTGATAACCTCGAATAATTTAACGTAAAAACGACCTCAGGTTCAGGCACCAGAAAAAGCGTTGGAATTCATCTGATAACCTTTGAATAATTTAACGTAAAAACGATCTCAGGTTCAGGTACCAGAATAAAAGCGTTGGACTTCATCTGATAACCTTCGAATAATTTAACGTAAAAACGACTTCTGGTTCAGGCGCCAGAAGAAGAAGCGTGACGAGGTGTTGAGCGCCAGCAGGGCTGGCAGTCGTGCCGGCAGCGCTGCCTGCAGCCGCACCGGCAGCGTCCGGAGTGACGTGGGGCGCCAGTCCCCAGCTTTGGCGCCCCTGGGGGGCGGCCTTGCGCTGCCCTTAAGGTCCCTCCACACCAACCCCAACCCCAACCCTCCGGAGGAAGAGCCGAGCAAAGGTGGGTGGTGCACCTGACGCTGTGAGACGAACCATTCAAAGCAGACAGATCGGGCACAGATGTAACGTATTAGACGGCATATAAGACGCACGTTTTTCAAAATTTTGGCTCATAAAATCACCCTGCGTTTCATTCATTGTAGGTGAAGTTGAATACCTCCCGTAGGTCTCGGTTAATCTTCTCTCTGACGCTCACTAACCCAGCTGACGCTCACTAACCCAGCTGACGCTCACTAACCCCAGCTGACGCTCACTAACCCCAGCTGACGCTCACTAACCCCAGCTGATGCTCACTAACCCAGCTGACGCTCACTAACCCAGCTGACGCTCACTAAACCAGCTGATGCTCAGTACTTCGTCTTACATGCCGTCTTCGCTTCTTATATACCGTCATACGGTACATAACAGGAAACCTGTGAAACCACGATCTAAAAGATGCCGGCGATGGTAAGTTGAGAATATTTGCTCTATTGAGCATGTTTCAGGAAAATAATAGGGTATGAACGCTTGGGAATGTGAAATTTCGTATAGAAAAAACCCTAGAAGGAAAACGGAGTAGTGAAGGTGAAACCCTCTCCTCTGACGTTCTAATATACCTATGGACATGACAGAAAAACGAGTTTCCCTTATAAATATACAAAATTGAGGTCCAAACTTAACACGTTTGTTGCGATGCGACCCACCGGTGGGTCACTTAGGTTAGGTTCTGTAATTTTTTCAGATCCTTCTGGCGACTATGCGTACAAAGTGAAGTTTTACACCAATCAGACAATCGCAAAAAACGTGTTAAACTTTGTGCTAAATAGATTATCAGTGATCAGTTCAGTTGGCTGCTTAATTTGAAACATCGTGATATATATGGCCAAAACGTAGTGTAATGAGAAGAAATTATTACACCGTACAACCAAATTTTTATTTTTGTTCTTGGTCAATAAGTCCTATTTTCTAGTAGTCTTTCATCAAAAAATGAAATGGTTTATTTTCAAACTATGTTTTTCTGATGAGAACAACGGCGTTTTGAATGTTTCCTAATCATTTCTAAGCGTGTCAGCAACACGAATCTCCATATCAACGAGCTTCTATAAAATTTTGATAACTTGGATGGCACCACAACTACAGGGAACTTCTGTCTAACAGATGATACCGAGGGGAAATGAGCCGTGAAGTTCGCAATGCCAAGAATTTGGAAGGAACAAAATCACCACTCGAGCCATTGCTTCTTCTGCATGGTGGATCTTTCCAAGTTCCAAGTAGGCAAAATGCTCCTGGTATCATAAATACAAATGTTCTTTTGTCCACTGCAACAGTGCCGCACTGCTCTGATCTTCCTGTGCCTACTCCTCCAAAGAGAAAGCAGCAACGCTTACAAACGAAAAGAAGTTCAGAAGAGAATGCAGTCAATGATGCAGATTTAAGATGCGCAACTGAGGGAGGAATCCCCTATTGCCACAACCAAGAAGACATCAGTGACCTGATCAGAGATCTTATGTCGTATAAAGTTAAATGGTGAGCTTCCAGCGTCGAGATTCAAGCAGTGGAATTTCTTAGATGAAAGTGTGCACATATCAGGTCACGGAAACGGCCACTAGTTTTTTCAAGTTTTTTACTCTTCAAGACGAGCTTTGCTGTTGCCACAATGTGACCGGTGTATTTGAGGCAATTGGAATCCTCTGTCATCTTAACAAGTGGTGCCTTTTTATCGACAGCTCGTGCAAGACCCTCCAAGCAGTGATGCTTCATAACGGAAATATGTATCCATCTCTTTCCCGAGCTCACTCAGTCAGCTTAAAAAAAAAATATGTACAGTAATGTCAAGATATTGGTAGATGCATTGAAGTGTCAAGAGTACGATTGAAAGATCAGAGGTCTGAAAATCTTGACAATTTTAACAAGGCTACAAGGTGGCTCTACAAAGTTTAATTATCATCTTTGCTTTTGGCATAGCAAGGACACTGTGTCGCACTACCACAAGCGGGACTAGTAACAGCGGACCGAGTTTAGTGTGGGAAAGAATAACATCAAATGGGAATCATTGTTGGACCTCAGGAAAATACCGGTTCCTCCACTGCACTTGAAAATGGACCTTATCAAACAGTTCGTCGTAGCCCTAGGTGAGGAGTCGACAGTTTTCAGGTATCTACAGGATTTTTTCCCTAAGCTGTCCAGTGAAAGCGGAAGCCGATTTTGTCAGTCCACAAATACAAAAAAGGTCATGGAGTGCAAATATTTTCCAAAGAAGCTTACTAGATGTGAGAAAGCAGCGTGAATCAGTGTTTCAGCAGTGGTTCTTGGTTTTTCAAGAAATCATAAGCCCAAAAACTATGTGGCGCTTGTAGAGACTTTGGTTGCAAGTTGGGTTGCAGGATATCCCTCGAAGTCCAAATCCTTGAGAAATTTAAGGAGAACATGAAGGCATTCTCTGATAAGCAAAGCGAGCGTTTCCATCAGGATGTATTAGACTTTGAAAGCCGTTACCAAGGGTCGTATAATGAAAACATGATGAGACCACATTTGGAGTCTGATTCGTAAAAGTAATTCGCAGTACGATCGTAAATCTCGGGAAACTACCTATTTCTTAATGATTCTTTTGTGTCACTTGTGTAATCTTAGAAAAAATAAACGTTACTATTGCATTGTATGCTGTTTTGTATCTAATTTGTGGAAACCACAGCTCAAATTATCGTTTTTCCAGGTAAATTCCGGGGTTAGGTAAATTGGATATATATCATGATTCTACGCACAAAATAAAAGCTAAAAGTAAATTTCAGTATTTTTCATCTTTTCTAGACATACGCAAATAAAAAATTACAGACCCCCCTACCCAAGAACAAAAATCGTGTTCCACAGTGCTATCAATTTCGTATTATCTTGTATCTATGCTGCTAATTTATAACATCGTTATAAATATCAGCAGAGCTCCGTGTAATAATGAGAAATTATTACCATTTCTCATTAGCTTATTGTATCTATGATGCCAATTTGTAATATCGTAATCAATATTAGCAAAATTACGTGTAATAAGGAGAGATTATTAATTATCAATCGGTTTGTTGTGTCCATGATATCAATGACGATGCGGGACTGGCGAATTGTGCAATCGTTCCTGGCTCGCGTGAGACAGAGCCTTGATGTTGTGTAGCAGGGACCTTCAAAGCATTTCTGAGTTCCCCCAGAATGGTCAATATCTTGCATCTCAAAACGGTCCATATTGATTTCTAAAAAGGCGACTCTCCTAGGACGTAAAGTTCGATTGAGGTGGAATACGTTACAGCCGTCAACAAAATGCCTGAAGGTCAACAGGGTATTGAAAAATTCCGGATCCGATTGTGAACTTTCGTAGTCCAATACTGTCCTGCTATTAGCTGGGAGACTTACGCGCCATGACTTATGGTAGTTTCGTTGTATCAAAAACAGATTACAGGACACCGACAACTGTTGAAAAATTAAGAAATCTTGAGATTCAAGTTTCGAACGTCGGTTGTACTAAAGTAACCATTCAATTATTCAAAAACCGTTACTTGAAATAGGTGATAATAGGTAACTAGCATGAATAACTTCAAGAAAAAAAATCGTTTGTATTCCTTAACAATACCTGAAGCTAAATAGAGCAACACATGGAACAAGAGTTATGCCAACTCACCTCTGCTGGACTAGTTTCAACATTCTCTTGGGATGTTAGGGATAATCGCTCGTGTCGCCCACACGATAGCAAAATGTCTAAGCGTCCGTATGTCGAGCTCAGGCTCTGTTTAACACGTTGACTCCGAAGTGGTACGTATGTGTACCACTTAGGTTCTGTAATTTTTTCAGATCCTTCTAGTGACTATGCGTACAAAGTGAAGATTTACACCAATCAGGCAATCGGAGGCAACGTGTTAACCCAGGCAGTTTTTCCGCCGACATCGCGCCATAATGATTGTGTATTTTTATATGGGACGTGATTCTATTCGAAGCTATTTCTTATAAACAATCTTTCTCAGAGTTGACTTCGTCTTTGATGTATGCAGAAATCAATATTATACACAGGACACAGCTTTTATTCAGGTAAATTTTTGCCGACCTTCACGTGCTTAGTTTGGTTTGCAAGAAATGCACTTATAAAATAATTTACTAACAAAATTTTTATTCCTCACAGGTTAATATGCCGAGTTTCTTAGTTTAAAGTAATTTTTGTTTAAGTTATCGAATATCTCATTCCTTAGTTCGCTGGTGATGGAACTGGAAAAAGTAACCTTCGGCTAAAAACGCTTCATTTTACTTATTTTCCCATTTGTTTAACTATTTCGTATTTTTTTACAAACAGACGACTGCGCTCCCTGCACAGACCAAAAGAATGACTGTCAGTGTCACTGCCACGCTCCCGGAGCCCAAAAATCAGGTATGGTTATTATTTCAACAGGTGTATAAATATCTCGACACACGCTTGTTGTTCCTACGATGAAATGCAAGACACACGCAACGTACAAAACTTACCAAAATTCATAAAGGGAATGATGGATCTTTAAAACTTGAGGTTAAGTTCTCAGGTATACATGCACTTGAGAAATGAGATGGTTTTCATTGTTCTTTGCTTTGGTCGTTGAACCAAGCATTTGTGTTGGCAAGTGAACTGCGAGGACGATAAGCCTCTCAGTCTCCCTCTCTCATTCCCCCTCATCATCCTCCTTCCTCATCCTCCTTCCTCATCCTCCTTCCTCATCCTCCTCCTCCTCCTCCTCCTCCTCCTCCTCCTCCTTCCTCATCATCCTTCTCCT
>VCRD01001875.1:12920-49135 GCA_006783055.1 Trinorchestia longiramus
CAATTGTTTGAGGTACCAGTAACAGGAATTGTTGTTGTTTGGGGCACCAGTAACAGGAATTGTTGTTGTTTGGGGCACCAGTAACAGCAATTGTTGTTGTTTGAGGCACCAATAACAGCAATTGTTGTTTGAGGCACCAGTAACAGCAATTGTTGTTGTTTAAGGTACCAGTAACAGCAATTGTTGTTGTTTGAGGCACCAGTAACCGAAATTGTTGTTGTTTGAGGCACCAGTAACAGTAATTGTTGTTGTATAAGGCAGTGGTCTCCCCAACCTCATGTCGCCGCATGCAGGCCAAAGTAGTTAATTTTACCTGCTCGCAGCCGCTCAACTGCCTGTTAACTTCTCTTCCATGAAAAGTTGCACATTAACAAGAGAATTATATCACAGTAAATAAAATGGACAAAACGCATTGTTTTTGAGCGGCCCGGTACTGGTCCACTGGCCGGAGGTTGTGAACAACTGCATGACAATAATTTCCTTTCAAAAGAATCAGAAATGCAACGTTTTCCAGTTTACCTCTGCGTGCTTTTTATCAACCAGAGTTTGGGATTTGTTAGCAAAAAATCAAAATACAGTTGTGCAAATACTGATGTTTTTCGTGATCTACGCACAAATATTTGCATCTAGACGGAGTTTCATACACAGAGTTCCATGCAATTTTAAATTTTGGTGAAAAAATATCATACTGGTATAGTTTTACGTTGTTTCGAGTAATTGCATGAAAAATCATTTTCATTTTTACACACAAAAACTGATTGCAAGTGCATTAGGAAAAACGTTTGGTAGAAGATTTCCGTCTATGCGGTTTGCAACGCAACCTTTTTAATATGCCAGCCGTGTTTTCCAACAACATCTTTGGATTCGATAACAAAATAACAGAGAAAATTGCGCAAAAACTGATGGGTTTTTCATGATTTACTCACAAATATTTGTGTAGAGACGGAATATCACTGAGTTTCGTGCTAAATACATTGACCTATACCTTTATGATATTTTTTCACTGTAATTCACAATTGCACAAAACTCTATAAAACTCAATCTGTAAGCAAATATTCGTGCGTAGATCACGAATAAACCAGTTTTTGCACAGCATTTTTTGATCGTCCAGAATTTTCTTTTAATGAAAAATAAGATCAGATAAAGTGAAAAATGTTTCAAATTGTTTATCAACGGAAATTTCTGATCTAACGTGTTTCCTGACACGTTTGCAATCATTTTCATTGAGGAAAGTATATACAAATTTTCATGAAAATCTTGAAAACATCAGGGTTATACCCTTAAATTTTTTCAGAAAAAAAAAATTAAAATGCCCGAAACTCCGTCTATAGGCCAATATTGGTCTGCAAATCGCGAAAAACACATCAGCTTTTGCATAGCTGTCTTTGATCGTCTAGAATTTTGTTTTAGTAAAAAAAATCTCGGAAAAAGTGAAATTTAGCGTTTTAAATTGTTTTTTAATAGAAATTCCTGATCTAACGTGTTTCCTAATGCGTTTGCAATCATTTTCATTAGAAGCAAGCGGGAAAAAAGTTGCATGGAAATTGTGAATGAAACGTAACGGGTTAAAAAATTAAAATTCCCGAAACTCCGTGTATGGGGCTACATTGGTCTGTAAATTACGAAAATCCCATCAGTTTTTGGACAGCTGTCTTTGATAGTTAAAAATTGTATTTGGTAAAACGTATGCTCAGGTAAAATGTAAAATAAAGACAGCAGTAGGAATATTCAAATTGATCAGGTGTTTCTGAAAGTTAAGGAATCTCATGGAGTAAATGTTGCGTTCAGGAACTTACAGAAAACGCGGTGAAGCATAATCAGGAACATTCTAATTACGTACATCTACACAAAAACCTCGTTCAGGAATCTTAAGCGTAATTTTATAGAATGAAACACTGCTAAGGAGTTGAAGAAAAACAAGTAAGGTCACAGAAAGCATTTATTCGAGATGATGCCTGGTGACAAGAAGTTCTAACCAAAGGTGAACTGGAGCCTGCTGGTGGTCCAGCAGGTCTTGGAAGGTGTGATAGTCAAGGTATTCTAATATGACAGCAATAGAGACAGTCATGTTCATAACTCAAGGAGGTAAGAGATACAAAGATAAGGGACAACTTCGAACGCGTGCGTATGTACGTTATTCGTACCAACAACCACACAAATTAATATTGGCGGTCCAGATTGCAAGTTACGGTTATGCGAGCTTCACACCGATCACAATGAGTGACGAGATGTCTATAGAAAGAGAGATAGGTATAATATATAAAGCCAGGAGCGAGAAATGTGTTACAATCGCCACACATAGCACGAAATCACAAAAAAATCTACGGATAATCTTCGTCGTTTTATATATACACGCATCTAACTTCAATTTGGACAAGAGAAAAAGCTACCTGTGACTGGCTTAAGATAAAGTTGACCAAAAAGCAGCAATAGTAGCAAGCACATGTATGTAGTTACATTATCTAGTGATTACTAATGTTATCAAATTAGGTGGTCATAGAGCTGTTGTTTTCTCTCAGCATAGACCGACAAGAAGACTCAGTGTAGGGACGCTTTCCTTACAAGACACATTCGACTGTTGCTCAACGCAGAGCTAGAAAACCGATGCGTCCTCGAGTCTCATGCGCCACCAGAGCACGGAGAGAACAGCATACAACTAGCAGAACTAGCAGTAGTAGCGGAACTAAAATTACAACGAAGCGTTCGCATGAACAATGCGTTTCATACAATCAAAATAATAGCGATTTGCTATTAATATATGCACTACTTTTCAGCTACAATTCTTACATTGCAATGCAAATAGACCAGGCAATATTTTATATAGACTTATGAGCGAATAGATATAATACAAATTCACCTTCCAAAACAGTCTTTTGATAATTTTAAATTGAATTTTATAAAAAGGAGCTAATTTGAAAGAATCTAAAGCAGCTTTGGGCCTTAACGTAATTCACTAAGAACAAAAATATGCTAAGGGTTATGAACAATTGACTTAATTTGATATAGTTCAATAAATTAACATAGAACCTGCAATTCCCTTAAGCGTTCATCAGCAAGCTGCCTTTTATTTCGACGCGCTGCCGTTCATTTCAAAGCGATAGAATATCATAAAAAATATTCAATGGAGAAATAAAATCTTTTCAATGCTGCGCATTAGCAGCGCCTTCTGCGTCTCCTTCCAGTTTGGACTCTTGAACTTTTTCGACAAATGAATTGGAGTTACTTGGCGTACAGGATATCGTTTCCGACGCAAGTGCAGCAGCAAATCCAACTTCATCCGTTTTCTTCTTCCCTTGTTCGGGCACCTGTTCGTGGCTTGAATTACGACTAATTCGTTCGAATGCATCTACTTCTCTATCGTCGTCATCCAGAAATGTGCCTTCTCCTCGAACAAATACTTTTTTGCCATCGTTGCTATCATCGGAATCAGTTTGATGGTTGTGGTGTGCGAGACTATCTGATGTTTCGGAAATGGCTGTTGTTTCTGTGTTGTTACCTCCCACGCATTCTGACGCATCGTGGTCTATGTCATCAGACTGAACAGTCACATAATCGTGCACATGTGTGTCAGACGGTACTTCAAATGACGCTGCAGGGTTTTCAAAAGAAAATCCCGAAGTTTCAAATGATATTGTGGGAGTTACAGTTGAAACGTCCGCATTTTCGAAAGAAACTGCCGGGTTTTCAATGACAAAATCTTTTTCATCGAAATAAGCTGCCGGGTTTACTACTACAAGATCTTCCGTGTCAAGAGTAATCGATGGGTTTTCGTGTAAAGCTGTCGGATTTTCGATGACTACGTCATTTTCAGCAAAGGAAACGACTGGATTTCTAACCACTACAAATTCGTCGTCTGAGTTGGATTCGTCAATATTTTCCTGCTGCGAAGAGTTCTCAGCATCAATCGATTGATCGTTAATTTGCCCGTTTTCATCGCTTTCATAATAATCTCTAGTTTCTGTTTCTTCTTCTTCATTTGCTTCGTTAAACGACAGTCGACGACGCAGATCGTCGTCTACTAGATGGCGCTGCGATTCTGCACAGTGTTCTTCATTTTCTTCTTCTTCTTCTTCGTAATCAGATATTGGAGACTCATACGCTTCACCGCTTACTTGTTCTCTCTCTTGCTCTCTGCACAAAACAAGATTCGTCAGAACATTAACCTAGCAAATCTAAACGGAATATAACTTAAATTTACTGAGTAGTTGAAACTGGCAACTAGAGCATGCGAAGGAGAAAATACTCTGGGACATAAAGAACATTGGTTTATTCGTTGGCCGATGCTTCGTACAGAGCAGCAACTTACACCTTAGAATGTTCAAATTTAAGAACGCTTGTACAGAAACATGCACAGGCCTCTCAGCATGTGCGAACTTACTTTCTAATTTACAAGAAGAAAAGCATTCTGCATGAGCTTCTAAAATGCTGGGCGTGATCAATCACACTGCAAAAAGGGTATGACTTCATACTACATTCATGACAAGAGACCATGCAAACTTTATAAACAAATAAAATCTCATTTCATTCATTATTGGCAAGACAAAATTATAATTTGTGTGCAATGTTTAACGCCAAAAACCTGACAAATTCTTGAAATCGCAATTTAAATGTTCGTCGTAACCTACAAGACAGGAAATATGTGAATATCATGAATGAATTTTTCAGAATCCAGAAAAGTTGAATCTTGAAGATACTTCAGTAGTGATCACATCATGTCCAATATTTGGAGGTTCTCTAAACCAAAGTCGACGAGGGAAGATTTTGGTACAGAACAGAATGAGCAGAATATTTCCCGAAATGCTACAGAGAAAAAATATCTCCATGCTAAACTATTTGTATTTGAGCCCCTGCGTTTGAGACACATCTAAAATGTCATACTTCAACTTGGGAAAAGTGAAAAAACTAAAATATAACAACAACAATATCTGGCATGTTACGTTGCTTTGAAACAAAATGAAAATTTTCATTCCACAAGAGAGAAAAAACCAACATATTCTACAAAGGCTAATCTCACTACTGTCACTAATCTTACCTCGTCTCGCAATACGCAACTCAGATACTCCACCACAAACACATCAGCACACGAGACTTAGTTCAGCTGCCACAATGAAAATTATTACTCAAATGTCTCATGAAAACGCACAACTTACACAGATGTCATAACAGAAACCAGCGACCACGCAACTTTATTAAATACAAGCACACTGTTCAACGAAGGAGCACCTGAACTAAATAACCCTCATCGCTCCCACAATCCAGCACTCACAGCTTCCTTAACCAGCCTGTTTAAGACGGCTGTTGCTCCACAAGTTACGTTCACACAACACTCAGAACAAACACAATACAATACCACACATAATACAGACAAAGTTTGAGCCCATAATAGTGACACAACACACGCAACTCCCACAACACACGCAGCTCCTACAACACACCAGGCTTCCACACGAGACAACAAATCTAAACAATCAGCAGAATTTAATATTGTGTTCTACTGTGCTGAACTGATGCATTTGTCTGAGGAGGGCGGCTGAGACTGCAGACCCCAGACCCCTACCCTGAGTGGAGGTCATCCTCCTCCCCTTCCGTGTGGGGAGCTACGCCCCCTGGAGGGATACGAGCGAAGGGATTTGCGTATACCAAACCGTCGCCATCTAAACCGTGAGAACAAAAACAAACAAAAACATGAGGGAAACAGAACAGAAGCAGGTATGAAAACAATTACATGGCAAACAGAACGGGATAATAAATAATATTTTAATAAAAAGGGCTCAAAAGAACGTAATCCAAACCATGAACAATAAAGAGGCCGAACAAAGTTTAAAAAGCATACAAATATTAGATGAATTTTAGAGGAGGGAGCCACGCCAATTAAATAACAAGCAGTTGAAGGGTGAGTTATTGGCCTGAGGGAAATAATGAAGGACGCGCTCGCCACCATCATGTGCAAACTTTCCATCTTGTCACCGGTTATTTCAGGGCCAACTTACAATAAACAAATACTAGGGTGCGGCAAAAATCATGGATATTTTACATCTCGTATTTTTGCAGCACAAATCTATAACAGCAGTAACATACGTTCAAGCCAAAGATAAGGTCACTTGATGTGCTACGTTAAATGGCGTACGCTGAAAAAATGGAATGAGGGAAACTTAATTGATCAAATTCTTAGAGAAAAAGTGATAGCCAATGTCACTATATTCTAGGGCTACAGTTAAGCTCTATCAATACACTTCTTAGAATTTCCTTACAGTTAAGTAAGAGAGTAAAAAGAGCGAGCTGCCTAACAAATGGTGGGAGTGCTCTGTTCATGAACTGTGCTACTGACCATTACAGCAGAGCTACAGGTCAGATAGCGACGATGTCAATGAGTGCAAAAAGCACGTAGGGTTCTTATCCTCCTTACAATTGTAGCTAGGATACACTGCATTAACTAGGATACAGTTAAGCCCCGCCTGAAGTGTTCATTTTCATATTACACCGAGAACTTCGTTTAAATTCTACCTAGAGTCTGGAAACGATAACGCACATTTTCAAAGAGCTTTTGATTTTTGTAATGGTGTTTAATTTTGAAATACTCTTTAATGAGACGCATGGTGACTTTTAATTCATTTTTAAATTCGTCATTTTAAAAAGAAGCTAATTGCAATTTTCATTACTTTGAAAGTGAAACAAGAAGCGACACTTTTCGTAATAGTGGACAGAGGATAGTTTATAGCAGTAAATAAAAAGGTTAAGCATGAGAAGCGGTAAGAAGAGTAGATTAGATAGAAATATTTACCAAATCTCTCCGACATTATTCCGAAACACAAAGTTACGCCTGACATTTTCTGCCGTCAAGGAGTATATTTTTGTGAAGAGTAACTTGGGCAGTATTTAGTTTAATTACATTAAGACGATCAAAATTTATTAGAGTTATAACGAATTAAAATCAGAACTGCTAGGAGAAAGACTGTCATAACAGCCCTCGTGTACGAAGTGACATAAAACGCCTGGTCCCCGTGCGCATGCCAGTTATTTGCAGTATGATCTACAGATCGAGATACTAAAACAATATTTTTATGAAAAATATTTCATCACTATATTTTAATAATGTAAGGGTATCTATGCAACCAAAGATGTCGAAAATATGTGTAAAGTGCTATGAATTTTCAAATTTTATATTATTTTTCTTTAAAATGTCTTATGAAAGGCCTACAAGCTAAACCTGACGCAAATTTTCAGTCCGTTAAACAAGGAATTCAGGCTGGCAGAAAATTTGGTTATATGTCGGACGGATCACCACTGACCCCATACTCTCCAGACTTGTCCCCCTCTTGATTTCTGTTTCTGAGCCCAGGACATGCCAGGTGTCAACTAAGCGCTCTGGCAGCATGGAAACTTTTTGGGAAGGTCTTAGCAGCCAGCATGAATGAGAATGAATGACAAGCCACACTAAGAAAAGAGCAGAGCTGTGCCGCGGTCAGTTTGGAGGAGGGCATTTTGAACATTTGAAGCAATAAACACTAATGTCTAATTTATAACGTATTGTTGCTACTTTTGTTTTATTCAAATATAACGATTAAACACTTTTTATGAATTTTATATAATATCACTATCTGTAGATCAGACTGTAGTAGCTTAGAAGTTCCACGCACTGAACTGAAAATTGAGGTACAAACGCGTTTTATTTCGAACATTGGCTCCTTGTCCAACAGAGCAAACACAATGATTTTCATCTTTCAGTTATTTCCGCTTACTTTGAGTTGAAATCAAGTTGAACGAATTAAAAAATGGCTGAAAATAATTTTAAAATGGAAGAACACGCGAAAAATAGAGAAAAAATAAAGCAAAATAAGAGTCATAACGCCAAACCCAAACTAGCATGACGATAATAAATCGAGGGAAAGAATAAAGAAGAATGACATGCATACTCACCTCACAAAATAAAACAAAAAATTGGACGATTCAGATCAACTTGAAGAATATGAAGATAAAAACCACGGAGAACAACAAAAAACAAAATGAAAATCACACAAAATTTGAAAAAATGAAGTAAATGAAGAAAGGCCGAGACTCGCGGATAAAAAATAAATAAAAATAAAAATGGAACTGGAATGAACCACCAAAAATAAACTCTCACTCTTTTTGTTTTTCTTCTTACTGGTTGTAGCACTTGTGGGTGCGCCCTCGATGTCTGGTATCGCAAAAAAATTAAATTAATATCTAGCATAATGAATATGGCAAAATAAACAGAATACTTAAAATGATAATAAACATAAATCAGCAAATATTACGTGTTCACCCTCTCAAAATTAACCGCTAATAGTAAAATTAACAATCAAATTTAAGAAAGTCGAGCTAGTTGTGTTGTAGTGTTACAATGCTAGACAATTTATACTGAACTCACTGTGGGAGCACTACAACATCACAACTTTGCTGCTTGTGCCTACGTTGCATTGGAGACTTCAACTCTAACCTTGTTTACCACATGCAGCTGCTGCTCGTGACGACAGCGGGATGAAAAAGTTGGGAAAATTTTTGTGAATGAAAGACGACAATGCTTGTAGCTGTGCTCAATAATTCCGACAATGAGGTAGGATATAAAAGTTTGCATTGTTTAATCGAGGTTGAGGCTGCTGCCATTGATTTCAATTACTTGGTACAATGCATGTGCTCAGATTTTTACGTACAATTAGCAAAGGTACTCTGTTCTTGACAACTAACATTTGCCTACGCCCGTTATAATGTACAGGTTCAGAACTTGAGTTTCCTCCGTAGCAATTAAAACGAACGAAAAAATTGCAAGATTTTCTAAGAAAAAAAAACCTATCCGTAGCTAAAGCCAAATAAATTTCGGTTTTGAAATTATCGTTCAATTTAAAACATACTCGGAGTTTTTAACTACTCCCTGTGCAGTTGCTACGCTCCAAGTTTAACTATCCAAAATAAATGCAATGTTTTTAACACTATAACCTAAGTATCACTAGCAATTCCAATGCTCTATGATATTTTTATAAGTTTTACAATATCAGACATTTTTTAGCATAAATTACCTCGCTTTCACAGTCAATACAGGCGCATTAGTGTTACGCATAGAATATTTTTCCAGTGTTCACTTTTCCTACGTTATAATTTCATGCAGTTTGTATTGGGGCAACGCTCTCAATATTTAATACAATTAACCAAAATTTAAAAACATCTTTTGTGCGTCATCGATGTAGGTTGTACAGGGTGACCCCTAAAAAAATTAAAATTTTATTATTATTCATTGGTATCCAGAATACCATTTATATACATTAGAAAAATGTTCTGTTTGTATAAATGGATCAAACTCCTTTTAAGTTTACTATTCTCGATTGATGTTCTAAATACCAATACATAATAATACAATTTCAGCAAATTTTTTTTGGTTCCCTTGCACAGTCTACATTAATTACATTTTTGGTCAGCCTGTACAGCACCACGAAATAATAATTTCCTTTTACTTAAATAACCTCTGTAGTTTACCCTTTGTGAAGGGAAGAATTAATAAAATCCGTAACTCTAAAGAAAGTAGGGCATCATACACATGTTAACTTTTTGATCAAACAAAAAGATAAATTTTCAGTCAAAAAAAGGTCAGACTCGTAATAAGAAATCAGCTAATGTACGTAATATTCGTCTAGAGATTACTAGTTTCATACGTCAGGAATATGTAACTAAGTTTACAGCACAAAATTCACGGAGTTAACAAATCAACATGAACTCAACACTAAAAAACAACTTGCAACCGCTTCGTGTACCTCAAAAACCTGCAAGGCAATAAAATTTATGAAGACTGATACCATGTTTGAACATCGAAGTTCTTGCTATTACGAAGCCCAGAAGAATACCGAGTTCAGAAATAAGAAAAATGGTTATATCATGTGACCAAAATAAAGTCTGCAATGCATTGTGTATATTTAATACTG
This sequence comes from Trinorchestia longiramus, assembly GCA_006783055.1. Classification (NCBI taxonomy): domain Eukaryota; kingdom Metazoa; phylum Arthropoda; class Malacostraca; order Amphipoda; family Talitridae; genus Trinorchestia; species Trinorchestia longiramus. The sequence goes on from VCRD01001875.1 coordinate 22,853, forward strand.
CTTTACTCCAGCCATTTTAGTATTGATATCATGAAATAATTCCGAAGAAGCTCATTATATTCTACCTGTTGTTGTTCAAAAGATATCAAAGACCCTGTTCTCGTAGTCTCGAGACCCATGTTTGCTGGACAATTTGGAGGCATGACATGAATATTAAAATGCTCAAGAGCCGAAGCATCAAAAGAAGCCACAACCAATTAAAAACGGAATTTTTTCTTTGAAAATTGAATTCCTACTATACACAGCAAAGTATTTGTTACTATTTATAAAGTTAACACGGAAAAGAACCCTGTTAGCACAGATATCGCTAGTTCACATTGGACTCGGAGCCCCTTCAAACCTGACAAACAACGCATCTCATACTAATACATGTTTATCAAAAGTTACTTGTGATTACTTTGCAACATTGAGAGTTGTTTTGACTTTCCGAGGACGTTCGGAGCTGCAGTATATGAACAGGATTATATTCATCACTTTCGGTCTCGGACTGTTAAATCAATGCAACGATCAGGGGTTTTCCTTTGGAAGGGCTCGTAATAGTAAAACTTTAATGCATAACAGTTTTCCTCGACCAGACAACTACACGATTGAAGAGACGAAAGTAAATTCACTAGTTAGCCAGAGACAAAATAATTTCAGACACGAAGGTCAAATTGGATACAAGGAAGAACAAAGTCCGCTTCCATTCAGGCAGGTTTCCACAATTATAAAGTCTGAAAAAAGCATGAGGCGCTAGAAAAATAGTGAAGTTCGTCAATTAGCATATCAGGTTTTTCTAAATAAATTTTGATGAATCAATAGCAAACAAATATACGCTACAAATATCATAAACGAAGAAAGCGAATTAAAATTAGTGTTAGCTAATGACAGTTACTAATGCAGAAGTTACTTCAATTGTACAAGCTGCACACAAGAGACACAAGAGACGTTAGCAGCAACACACTGTATCAGCAATAACGTACATATTCAGAGTTATTATTAGTAGTAAAGTACATACTTAAACTTAATACAAGTAGAAAAGTACACACAGTTAAAATGGCTTACCACATCCGGCCCATAATGCTAGCTAGAACATACGTACAGACGCAATGTGTTAGTACGACTTTATAGTATACAAGAACCGGAAACTGTAGCCGCAGCAACGTTACTGATATGAAGCAGTAATGAATGTGGTCAACACTAATAATAAATACCAACCAAAGTAAACAATGTAAATTACTTTCATATATTCCAAAAATATAAGAAATACGGGCGATCAGCACGAGTTGTATTTCTAGCGCAAGTTCGTTTGGTCTTAAATAATTACAAAGTTCTGCTTTGAATTCGTTACTTAATCAAATACATCATTGTCTATTTGGTATTCAAAAGAAGAACTTCATTACAAAACGTTTGAATTTACTGCCGGGCACCTGGGCATGAAAATTACTCAGAGGGATGAAACTACATCACTGCGATAGTTAGGACACCCTGAGGTCACTTCTCAGCTGTTACGCCCAAAATCTGCCAACCTGCGCTGATCTAACTTAGCTTCTTCATTGGGGTTCAGTTTTTAAATAGAACTTGTGTGATTTATAGAGGTTCAGAATAAATTGGTAGAGCTCTATGGGTCGTGCTGAAAAACAGACCTTTAATTTGGGCTTCAATAATACGATCAGTTAAGGCCAAAAAGGTGAAATAGATACTGTTATGCAACAGTAAATAAACTATTTCAACAATCACCAGCAGGATGTTTGGGAGACAACTAATGGAATCTGAATAGAGCATAAGAAAAAAATTTGAGGAGTAGCCCTAAAATTGTAAATATATTAACATGAATTTGTATTTTACCATTTTTCTATGAGTTTATATTCAGACTCGTTGAACAGATAGCATGAAAAAATGACCCTATATACTCGTTTGAGTACTACAGCACTGAAGGATCATGTACATGAAGGATCATCCAAAGATGCGAGGAGGCTGTGGGAGTTGAAAATAAACAGCCAAGTTACCACTAATGTGATGCCTGCTTCAATAACAACGTTGCTGCGACTACCAGAATACCAGATCAATCATCAGAATAACATCAATTAGACAAAAAACCATGACATTGACACAACTTTACGTACAAGGAACATGCAATGCACCAGATTACGCTTAACATTTTCACAAAAATCCACGATCATGCAAGAATCACTCGAAAGTTACGTATGGATTAGTATTACACAGCGTAGTACACGAAATTCAACATATACGCTTTACAATATGTAGCAGTCGAGTATAGGATTCAAAATGAGCAGTACACTTTAGTATCTCGTTTGTGAGTTCAATATTACCGTTGTAATAATGAACACGGCCTCCACAATACACTTAATGTGCTGCGAAAATAAAATTGGACCTTTAAAGTTTAGCGTAATGACACCATTCCGATGTAGTGAAATTTTCATGCAATTTTCGTCATGCAGTTTGCGAAGATGCTCGAAAATGAATGTTCTGGTGAATGACATGAAAACGTGAGAAGTTCGGTTTACGTACATTAAATAAAAATAGCAAATAATAAGAATGAGAGGTGCTAGAGCAGTAACACGTCAATTCGATCAACTTCAATACTTATTCCGAGGGAAAGAAGGTATAGTTTCTTTTCAGCCAACTGAAAAAGCTCAAAAAACTAATCATGATGCATGTTCAGTAAAATCCGCGTGAGTGAAAGGAACAGACAACAAGAAATTATAACTGGACAAGCGAGAAAACTAAATAAATCAAAGTGAAATATAAACCTCAGGTTACAGTTAAAATCAGAAAAGTATTCTTACAGGAATGTTGAAACAAATAAATTAATGCGTAAGAGACTTCCTCATAAAAGTGCAGACACTAGCCAAGTTATCTAAAGAAGCTTCCAGCGTGAAGAACATAAGTGCACAGAAAATGGCAAGCAGCTAGATCGATAGGCGTGTGAATGGAGAAGGTACATACGGATCACAAATATCCGAGTACCTGGTTCACCACCGCCCGGTTCCATCGTGGTTTTGGTGGAAATTTTGGTAGCGGTTGTTGAAGAGAACGATGAAGTACTACCGCTTGGCAGAGCAACTGATTCTTCCGTTGCCATACGACGTACAACGGATGGAGAAACAGATAGCGGTAGCTGTGAAGCAGAAGCTGAGGCATCACTGGCCAGGTCTGCTTGAGAGTGCATCTCATATTCATTGACGTCGAATGGCTCTTCATCGGCGCTAGTCAAAATGGGTTCACCAGTATCTAAGTTTATTTCGACAGTATGAGTGGATACGACGGTTCGCTTAATAACGCGTGTAACATTCCCGAATTTATCGCGCATTACAGTTTCTTCGGTGCTGGGTTCGCAGAGTTTGAATCCAAGTTCTTCAGTCTCGTCAGGATCTACAATAAGACGCCTCTGAACTACCCTTTGAACGTGCACGTTGCCCATGTCATCTATTTTCTCTTCCTCGGTAACGTGCTCTCCTTCATTGAACTGATGCATGTACTCTTCCATTTTTTGCTTGGCATCCTTACCAGTGAACTTAACCTCTCGAATTTCAGGAGGAAGAACAACTGACCGCGAAACTTGTGAAAAACCTGCTTCGGTGGATGGAACAATAGTCTCAGTGGTGAAAGCCTCTCCTGACATCATCATACGAGTGAAATGTTCGTGCATCTCTCCACTTGGCAACTCGCCTTCTGGAATGTACATTGAAGCGGTCATGAGATCGCCTGCACTCTCGTCAGCACTACCCATAAGCGTATTTGAACAGCCACTAGCAAAGGAACTTGACATAACAGAGTCATTATCATGATAAGTAGCGTGGGTCGCGAGCGAACTCGTTGGTTCCAAGGAATCGGTACTCCACTCCATCATTCCACCTCCACCATGACGGGACATCATTTCGCTAGCAGAACTTATGTCTCCCTCACGACCACTTGAATCGTCCTTACCTAAACTATCGACACTGGTTGCCATAACATCCGCTGCTCGTCCTGGATCAATTGAGTCAGTTGAAACGGTCATTGCATCAAGTTTTTTACGGGTGTCTAACGAGTCTACACTTGTCCTCATTGGATCTTTTACTGGAATGCTTAGTTCTAAACTATCAGTGCTGGCCGTCATTCGGTCACTTTTAAATTTATCTAAAGAATCTTGACTAGCAAGCCTACGACCAGCCATACCTGATGTAGATGGCAGTATGGACTTCGAATTTTCCTCCAGAGAGTCTGGATCAGGACCAACACTGGGAGACCTATCACTGGAAATGGTTGATCTGTCAGCACTAGCAATATCTTTTAATCTTACGCCTTGATAGCTCGTTTGTGCTCCTTCAAACTTTTCAACGTTGTCTTGTGCCTGTCGAATAATTTCATCAATTTGGAATATACGATCGGCATACTTTTCATCGTCATCTTCATCTGAAATTGTTTCACAGCTCTCTGATTCGGAAAGTTGACTTTCATGGCCTTCTTCGATTTCGGATAACATTGCTACTTCCTCCATAGCCTTCTTTTCAATTTGTTCTATAAAGACACACTGGTTTTCTAAGTTTTCAAATTCATTGAGAGAATTTAAAGAAGCTACAGACACATCATCTCCTTGACTGTTCTTACTCATGGGTCTCTTTCCATTTAATGATTCTTGAGAGCCTGAACTAGATCGCCGAGCAGCAATTTCTAAGGCCATTTCTCGTTCAAGTCTTTCAAATTCTTGCAGTGAACACACAGAAACGTCATCGTGTTCTCCACTGCGAGTAAAGAATTTTTTGCCGGCCAGAACATCATATTCGGGAGTAGACGATAACGAGGTTCCTTTGGCAACTACACTCAAGTCGCGTCTTTCACCGTCTTCTCTTTCTTCTTCGATGTCTTCAAGAGGGCCAGCGTAAACATGATCTAAAAATTTTGGCGGTGAATAGTCAGTAGCAGGGGATTCTTGACCTTTTTCGAATTGCATTTCCAGCCATTTTCTTTGCTCTTCTATGGAAGTCTCGTATTGCCCCACTCGTTCTTCACTTTCGAGGCTGTGCGATTCAGAGCTAGAGTGACTGGAAGGGTCCAGTTTAACGGCTTTAATCGTGTGAGGAATCAGAGGTGCGCTAGATGAATCAATGATCTCCTCGTCTTCCTCTCGAATCAGCGTCACTTCCCGGACTCGCTCCTCATGAAGGTACATGGTTTGTTCGAATTCAGAAAGATCAACGATATCTACGAAGTCTACTATTTCAAAAGAACCAGGCCCTTCGCGACCAGAATCTAAACAATATTCGCGTCCTCGGTCGGAATCAGTCGTCGATGATTTAGGTGATGTTACGGACGATTGAGAACTCGCTAACGACTCTCGACACTCTAATGCCTCTCCTTCTCTTCCAGTTTCTTGACCTTGAGACACGATAAGAGGAATGTCTTCTGTTATGGTAATATTTGGAATGTCAATATCGGGATCATCGAATCTGCTGTCTTCGTATGTCATAGAAAAAACTGCGCTGAATCGCTGGTCCACTTCAGTCATATCTTCAGCATCATCAGCAGATGCTTCGCTCATCTTAGGAGGACGAACGGATGACTTTGATCCAGGTTCAGGAGTTTTGGGTCGTTCGTGAAGATCTCCGACATTCAAACTATCGTCCAGGTCATCCACAGAGAGATCAAATTCTAGACTGCTAGAAAATTTTCTACTTCCGATCTTGTGACCATATTGCTGGTCAGCTTCCGTGTCGAAACATTCATCAACTTCGCGGTGCCTTTCAGGGCCCTCTGTAGGGCCGGTTGGTGCTCCTATAGCAGCATATGCAACTTGAGGAATATCAACTGGCCGTGATTCAGTAACCTTGTCCAACTTAGCTACTTCATCGGCTTCAGCGGGTCCTTTAACTCGAAAAAACGACTGCTCATTTGATTTGGTTTCAGTTTTAGTCTCAGATGTCACTTGGGTACACATGGAAGCAGTTGTCTGTCCGTACGATGACGGAACGGAGGTTGCCGATATTGTCACGGATTGGATACTTTCAGAAGTGATGGCAGTCGAAACAGATCTATGATCGTGGGATGTAGTGGATACGGTTATTTTTTCTGCGTTCTCTCGGGGACTAACACTAGCTTCAAGGATGGTAACGCCGGACGCTTCTGAGATAGTACTTTCCTCAAGAGAGCTGGCTAGCTTCACGGACCCTCCTTCAGAGGAGATGGTGTCTCCTAGTGATCCCGTGCTCTTAGAAATTTCAGTAGTAGAATCTTCAATATAGGGTTGAGGATCGGGATGGAAAGTCATTTCAACGGAGCGCTTCATCTTAGACGCGATGAACTGAACATCAGGATCATCTTTCAGTTCTGAATCATCAAGTTCGTCGGAGTCTATTTCAAAGCCACTGGGACTTTCTTCAGTCTTCGGTGTCTCTGACTGAACTGTGAGCTGTGGTATAATTTGCTTACTATATTGACTTCGCCTGAGTTCCTCTTCCAGTATTTCTTGATCCAAGAGCTCCATGTCTCTTTCGAGTTCCAGGGAGGAGGGAACAAGAGTCTCAGAAGCCTCACTGAGTTCGATACTTCCCAAATTTCCAGAACTTTCAGAATCGAGGGACTTCATTGAATCTCTGGAGCTGATGGAAGTTGCTGCCGTGCGGTATTCGCCGGAAGTTGAAGATGGTTGAGACTTGCGCGAGCATTCTTGAGAAGACAAGGCTGTTTCGTACTCAGAAGTGCCAGTTGTTCCTGTTGTGGCAGACAAAAGAGCTTCAACGTCAGATGAGCAAGGTCGGCTGCCGCTGTGGCTATCTGGTGTGCCTTCTGAAGTGTAGTAGTGACTGTCACCAGAACTGGATGTAGTGTCAATATCTTGACCTGAGCGACGATTAAACTCTACTAAAGGGCCTTTCTTTTTACGCATCACAACTTCTGAAACTTTTTCTGTTGGAGATTCGTCTAGTTCTTTGATATTTGTGATCAGAGACTTCGATGTTGTTTCTGTAATCATACGGGTTTCATAAGCCCGAGTACTTTCAGCTGCACTAGATTCTTCCATGCTTTCTGTCATGCTGGATTCCATGTGCTGGTCTCGATGCAATTCTAAACTTCTTTGCTGCATTCCTAAGAAACTTTCTCGCACTTCTGGTTTGGTTTCTTTTGTTTCGTGTAAAATAAACTGTTTGGCATCTTCGCTTGATTCACTCGATGATTTCGAAAGCTCAGAAAGTTTTTCATAGCCGGCACGAGTAATGGAGAAAATCTTTTGTTTTGAGGACTCAACTGTTTGAATTTCGGTGGTAGAATGGTCGACCGCTTCTGTCAAAGTACGTTGAACTGTTTCAGTGACATCATCAGTAACGTCATCGATACTTCCTTCTAAAATAGTATATTCTTGTCTAACATCCTCTAAGACACTCTTTTTAATATCTTCAATTTTTTGCACAATATTTTCTTGCAAGAGACTACTTTCGCTAGACAGTTTTTCAGCTGATGAAACGACGACTGTAGAATATTTTTTTACTTTGCTTTCTACTTTTTCTTCAATGCTTTCCACTGTTGACTTGGTCTTGCTATCGACAGTTTCACGACACTGCTGCAGACTCTCTAGAACTGACTCGGTACTTTGGACTACGTCGGAGTCCTTTGAAACTCTCTTGGAAATAACAGTACTTTCTGTTTCCAGCTTACGTATATCAGTGCTCACTACTGAGCCCAATGCTGTCGTTCCTTCAGAAACGAACTCCATGGCAGACTTTTTAGCGTCGCTAAGTTTTTCTCCAATGTGCTTTGCATCACTTATAGCTATATCTGTGGGCTTTTCAACTAAGTCTTTCAGTTCCTCAGTTTCTTTTCCAACTGCAGAGACTGTTTCTTCAACACCTTCGTGAACAACAGTGCCTGCTTTCTTAACTGCAGTCGCGATTTCTTCTGCTTTTTTGACGGACGTGGTCATTTTTTGAGCTTCCTTCTCAGATGATGTAATTAATCCATCAGCTTCTTTACTGGCAGCAAAAATTGCAGCTTCAATAGTCTGCTTAGTTGTATCAGCAGCTTCTTGGGTAGTAGCGGCTGCTTCAACAGCTGTCGAACTCAATGTTTCACGCACGTCTTTGCTAAAATTTTCACCGTCTTTTTCCAGCCCCTTGATTTCTTTCTGCAGAATACTGGGAGCCTGTTTGATACCCTCCACAAGGGAGCCGAGAATTCCGCTTTTTTCTTCTTCGCGTGTACCTGTAGCTTCGTGGGTGGTACTAACAGCCTCTGTTTTGTCGATTTGGTCTGGAGGTTTTTCTGTCGAACTTTTTGTGAATAAACCAAAAACCCCGGATTTTTTCTCGTGGATATCAATAGCACCGTGGATACCAGTCACTACCGGTGTAAAATCAGCGGCAACAGCAGACAATCGATCTTCAAGTTGCATAGACTTTTTTCCAAGCATTTCTTCCATCGGTGAAAGTGTCCTCGTTATTGTTTCATCAACAGACCTCATAAATCCTTCAGTTTCACTGGCAATTTCTTCACCTTTTAGGGAAGTCTGCTCACAAGTTCTTTTCACATCATCTTCCAGTTTGCTTTTGAGTTTTGCCTCAACATCTGATACTTCACTCATCACAGCTGACGCTTTTTGAGACACAACACTTTCCACAGTATCCTTATCTTTTTCCAGTGCCTCAATTTTCTTCTCCGCAAATGTTACTGCGTGATCTGCTTCTGAAGTTATTTTTTCTTGTGCGTCTTCAACTGCTTTTCCAGTTTTCTTTGCGGTGCCTAACACTCCTTTTTTGATGTCGTCAGCAGAGCCCTTGATATCTTTCATAAATGATTTTAGCATACCGCCAGTCTTAACAGGAGTGTCAACTGCCTCATCGATGGAACCATGAATCCCAACTGGAGTAATTTCGTAGCCGGGGGGTTCTGCCGACGTTAGATTATCCTGGAGCTTTATAGCAGACATTTCCTCCTCCCTGGAAATTTTTAGTATTTTCTCAGTAGTTAGCTGAACATCATCCTTGATTGAAGCACCGACTTCTAATGCAGTGCTAACAGTAGCATCAACTTGGTCTTTAACGGTGGCAAGTCCTCGATCTATTTCTGTCTGCTGTTTTTGGCCCACTGAAATAGCTTTTGCTTGCAAGTCAGAAAGCCCTTCAGTAGCAAATTGTTTTGCAGATTCGCCGGCGCTTTCGGTTTCTTCTCTAAAGCTTTGCGCTTCACTCTCAGTAGTTCGTAATTTTCTGTCGATAACTGAAGAAATTTTTTCTCCAGCCTCTTTCAAACCCGTTTCACATTCTTTTTGCAAGGCACTAGCTTCTTTTTTCATAGTTTTTGGGGCTTGTTTCATTGCATCTGTCATAGAACTTAAAAGGCCGTCCTTTTTCCCGTCTATATCTATAGCACCGTGCACGCCTGAGACTACAGTACTGAAGTCCTCTGTGGCGCCACTCAATTGATCTTTTAATTGAAAGGATGTCCGTCCTATATCTTCTACTGTATCGTCAAGCGAGCCTTTGAGTTGTTTGACTTCCTCCTTGGCATCTGACTGAGCTTGCTTTCCAGTCGACACAAGCTCCGATTTCAAACTCTGAATCGATTCTACAGCAGTTTTTCCTTGGTTATCGAGAGTCTCTTCTAAACTTTGAACTTCAGTCCGAGCAGACTCGACATGCTCATCAATTTTTTGCTGAACATGCTTTGCAGCATCTGTTGCAGTTTTTTTACTTCCAAATATTGAATCTTTTATCCCTTTAGTAAAAGACGAGATTTTTCCTTTAGTCTTTGGAACTTCAGCAGAATCTGTATCTATACCTCCATGAATTCCACTGGGAGAAATCACAAAATCCCCAATTTCTTTTCCAAGCTGGCTCTCTAACTCGACAGCTACATCTTGTAGATCTCGAGAAGTTTTCTGAATTTCCTCAAACCCTTTCTCAGCAGTGTCTTTGGAAGACTCTATCAGCTCTGACACCTTACTCTCGGCTAATGACGTTTTCTTAGATATTTCTTCAAGTCCACTGGCAATTTCAGTTTCCAATGTAGTCGCTTCGGTCGTGATTACCGTTTTCAGAGAAACCATTTCTGTATCCATCCGATCCTGAGCTGATCCAACACTTCGATCAATGTCATCTTCGACACTAACGGTTTTCTTCTGAAGCGCTTCAACGGCATCGTCAACTTCAGAGGACACTTTTTCTTTAATGGTTGCTACTGTTTCAATGGTGCTATCTTTCATTCCAAACGCTCCTTTTTTAACTGAACTCTGAGCTTCTTTCATTCCTTCTGTCAGAGACGTGAACATTCCCTTCTTTTCATTTATGTCAATAGCTCCACAGACGCCAATAATAGGTGTAGTTGTTTCGAGAACATCTTTTTTGATACTTGGAGACTCTTCATCTTTTGTTAAGGAACTAAATATTCTACTTTCCTTTTCGTGGATATCGATAGCACCTTGAATGCCAGTCACTGTCGCATCGAAGTCATCGGCAGGCTTGTTCAGTGTGTTTTCCAATTTAGTAACAGTCATTTTAATTTCTTCAAAAGGAATATCTTTTTGAGATGCTTCCTGGATTACATCGCTTTCAAATTCTTGCTTTTTACCCTTTATTTTTTCCACCAATTCCGTACTTTCGTCCTTAATAGATTTAGCAGCCTCCTCCACTTCCGATGAAATTTGCTCTCCAGCTTTCTGCACTCCTTCGTCGATTGTTTTCTTGGTACCAAAGAGTTCTTTCTTAATTGCACCAGCCGAGTCTTTGATACCTTTAGTGAGAGAACTTAGTTTTTGCTTGCTCTTGGAAGTTATCTCAGTGGAATCTTCGTCAATGGAACCATGAATTCCTACAGGAGGAATGGCATAGTCAACTTCCTCCTTCTCGAGTTGATTATTGATTCGCGTAGCGATGATGTCGAGCTTTTCAGGGACTTGTATTACATTTATTTCTTGGTTGAGTTCACCTCCTACGATTCCACTTACTTCATTTAAATTCGATTTCAAATCATCAGCAGTCTTTTGAGAAGCAGAAATAATATCCTCACTAATTTCTCTCTTGACCTCCTTGACTTCCACACTCAAGCCTGATACCGCATCGACCACATGTTCTTTTACTCTTTTAGTTTCTTCAAGATCTTTTTTGACTTTATCAGCTCCAACTTGAACTTCCTCAGTCTTTGACGAAACGCTTTGCTCGACACCTCTTACGACACCGCCAGCATCTTTCTTAAGACCGAGAACTTCTTTCTTAATGAGGCTAGGGGACGCTTTGAGGCCTTTTGTCAGAGAGCTTAAAATTCCTCCTTTCTTTTCATGTATGTCAATAGCACCATGAATCCCAGTAACTGGTGCATCTTCAAGCTCAACAAGCTCTCTGTGGGAGTAGCTCGATGACTCCTTGTCATCAGTTGAATCAGAAATGATAGTCTTTTTATCATGGATATCAATGGCTCCGCAGATACCAACTACTGAAGTATCTAGAGTTTCAACGGCACGGTCTAACTGATTTTCCAGTAGGACAGAAGAGTCGGCGATTTTCTTCAATACTGGCAATGTTTTCTCAGCTATGTCCGCAGTCACAGCCTCTTCCATGCCGTGTACTGCCTCATCTGCTCCTTGAGACAAAGCGGACGCCTTTTTAGAGATGAATTCTTCCGTGGTCGTCTTGGCTTGTTTTATATCTCGTCCTATTGTTTCTGCCTCTGATTGAAGAACACTAGCAACTTCATCAGCTTTTGATGACACGCTTTTCTCGATATCTTCATCATTTTTCATACTAAGAACTTCTTTTTTGATGAGGCTAGGAGACGTTTTTACATCTTTCGTCAGAGAGCTCAAAATACCACCTTTCTTTTCCTGCATGTCGATCGCCCCATGAATACCAACAACTGATTTATTATCCACCTCAACGTATTCTTTCTTCAAAAGGCCTGAAGACTCTTTACCTTCGTGTGAGGAACTTAGAATTATTCCTTTCTTTTCATGGATGTCAATAGCTCCACGGATGCCAGTAACAGGAATATCTATGTTTTCAACACTACTGTCCAGTTGGTTTTTCAGTTGAACCGAGGCGTCAGTGACTTGTTCCAGTATTGGTGATACTTTTTCTGCTACTTTTACGAACGCTGTTTCAACTTCTTGAACTTTCTCGCGTGTATTTACAGTTTGATCCAGTGAAACACCAAACGTGGACTCTGTTTGTATTGGCGAGATCTCTGATTTCAGTACAGCAGTCTTATCGACAATAGTTGAAGTGACAGATTTTTTCACTTCTTCAATTTCTTTGCTAACTTTCTGTAGCCCTTCTCCCATAGTATCAGCAGTATCGGCAGCTTTTTTGGAAGCCTTATCCAGGCTAGTTTTTGTTGCTTCTTCGGCGCTCTTTTTGCCGCCAAATATCGAATCTTTTATGCCTTTAGTGATAGACGTGAGCTTTCCTTTTGATTTCGGGGTTTCCGAAGATTCCTCATCAATGCAGCCGTGAATTCCAATTGGAGTTACTTCATAACTTTCCGTCTCTTCAACTAGAAAATTTTTCATGTCAACAATAGCATCATCCAATTTTTGTGAAACTAAGGAGGTTTTGTCAAGAATGTTGTCAAGACTGTCTCCGCCTGACTGTTCATGTGCAACGGCTTCCGTCTTCAAACTCTCAATTTTTTCAACACTTTCCTCAACCTGGCCTTCTACTCTCTTGCCCTCATCACAAACTGCAGACTTGAAATCAGAAATCTTACTTGATGTATACGTTTTTGTTGTTTCAACGTCTTGTCCAATAGATTTGACGCCCGTTACAATTGCTTGATGAGTACTTTCTAAGCTTGAAGATGCAATTTCTTTCGAGTCTACAACCGTTTTTTCTATCACGGCGACTTGTTTCGAAATAGCCGATTCTTTTAAGCTCTCAAAGATTGAAGTAGGAATATCATCACCTTTTCCATCGATGTCAATGGCACCACATACCCCAACAACTAATGAGTCATCAAAATCTGAAGATGTCTCAACTACCCCAGAAATCTCTCTTGTAATACGTTCATCACGAGAAGCTTTGTCTTTTTCATCGATTTTAGGGGCATCTGCTTCGGCTGTGATGTCGCTGATATCACCAATAGAGGCTTGTTTAGGAGCAACAAATTCTCCAGAAATTCTTACATTTACCGTTGCGTCCTTTTCATCCAACTTTCGCTCGATTTCTGGAGCGCTTCCCAGAGAATCGAAGGAGTCATCAGCTTTGGCAGAAGTTTTGTCTTCGAAGCTTTTTTGGGAGTCCTTAGAACTCCTTTTAAAGCTGAATAGTTCTCTCTTGAGAGCACCAGCAGAACTTTTGAGTCCTTTCTTAAAAGAAAACAGTTTACTCTCGCTTTTTGTCTCAGATTCAGAATCACCTTCATCAAATGAACCGTGAATTCCAATTGACTTGAACTGGACATCCTCAACTTGCTTTTCCAGTTGATCTTTAATCTTGACTACACTGCGTTCGGCACTCTCACTGCTGTCTTCGAAGCTGTCTTTGACATATATTTTCGTCAATTCTACATCGTCTTCCACTGACGTTGCAGTTGTTTCTGCTACTTTTGCAGCGTTGTCACTTTCCTCTTCAATTTTTCCAACAGCTTTGGTAACATCTGCTCTGATTGTCGAGGTTTCGGTTGACAAGGCCGCTTTTGCCTCATCGACTGCCTTAGCCATTTTTTCGTCGGTTTTCTTATAGGTTGCTTTAACATCTTCAGTTGATTCATCAACTTTGGTTGTGATCTTGGCTTTAGCTCCTACTGCTGCATCTTCAACCTCTTTCTTGTGTCCAAAAAGTTCTTTTTTGAACAGACCAGCGGACTGCTTCAATCCTTTTGTTAATGACGTTAACTTACCGTCTTTTTTCGGCTGAGTAGTTTGAGGTGCATCGATGTCGATAGCGCCATGGATCCCCAACAACGGGGTCTCAATGGCTTCCAACGATGTTTCATCGCGTAATCTAAGCAAAGGTAGAACTCCAACAGCTGCATCGTCTACTTCTTCAGTTTCCGGTGAAAGTTTTTCTTGCAATTCTTTAGCTAATCCTTGCTCATCATCGGGACTTGCTTCAAGAGTCAAGTCGACACTTTCTTCAAGCTCAGGTGTCATTTCTTTGCCAAGTCTGCCGATGTCCGAGACTAAGGAGGTTATTTCTAGAGTAGGAGTCCCTATATCAACTTTTTCTTCAGTTTTTAGAGCTGTAACAGGTTGCTTGAGAAGCTCGCTCTTATTGTCTTCTGCTTCTTTTTTGACGGCTTCCACTTTTTCGGCTACCGTTTTCTTCACCGTTTCAATGGATTCATCAACTTTAGCCACAGCTGACTGTCTTTCTTTACTTAGAATTTTAGGATCGTAAGTTTTCATGTCAATTCCTCCTTGAACAGGTTTGAGCTCTATTTTACTTTGCGGTACCAGTACTCGTTCCTCCTCTTGTAAATCTGGTCGTAATGGTTGGTGAATATCAATGGCCCCATGGATTCCAATGGGCACAATAGGAATACTATCATCACATCGGAATGCTTCGATTGATTTTAGCGGTGCTGCTTCCCGGAATTGAGTTTCTACGATTTGCGGTGCAATGCCTTCCGTCAATTTCGAGAGCTCTGCCTGATCGGTTGAAGATTTTGTTTTGCTCATATTTTGTAAAATATCAGTTACTTCTTCTGTCCCTTCACTAACAGTGGATTTTAATTCGCCAGCAGCCTTTTCAACCTGCTTTTTGACGCTTCCAATTAAGGAGGCGTCTACAGGTTTGATGACCTGAGCTTCTTGACCCAAAGAAAGAGAAGCATCCGATTCGCTAACTTCTTCGGATATTGTCGGTATCGTCCGTTCTCCTTTAAGGTTTATTACCTGGATGGTATCGAGTGTTTTACTAATCATTTGGTTTGCTTGGTCATACTCATTAGTGAATGAATCGTCCAGGCTATCGTGGATTATCATAGACCCTTCACTTTCATCAGCTTCAGAAGGATCTTTGATCGATCGCATTGTGTCATCGTCTTCTGCCATTTGTTTCAGTCTTTCCATGTGATGTTCAACAGGAGACAGTTCTGCAGCGCTGGATCTAAGATCCTCATCAGTGATCTCTAAGGAATGCTGGAAAGTGCTGAGTTTCTGTTGTAGCATTTCAGCTTTTCGGGACGCAATAGATTCGATCAAAGCTTTCTGAGTTTCATCAGGTTGCTCACCTAGTTGTTCTTGTATAAATTTATCAATTTTTTGAGCAGTATCTTCGGAGAAAGAAGATTCAGCACTTTCAGACTGCAATGTCGATGATCGTTTCGCGATGAAATTGTCTCTTCCAGGAGTTACTGTCGGAGATCTTTTGAGAGCTTCTGATTTAACCTCTTCAACAATTTCTATTGCAATTCTACGAGCTTCTTCTTCTGATAATCTAATGACGGTGGATGTGATGCTAGAACTATACTGGTCATCAGTACCACTAACAATGCCTTCGGAGAGGTACTGATCAGGAATATAATCCACTGTTTCTGAGTCAGGTATTTCTGATCGCTCTTGAGAAACTTCCCAGACAATTTCGTGCACAGATTCCTCAGGAACGTGAATGGGACTTGAAAGTGCAGGAAGGCTCTTTTGGGAGTCAATCGGAAGGGAGCTCTTGGGAGTGAGAATTTTCCGCTCTGGACTCAGTTCATCAGCCGGAGATGATATTTCTTCCTGGAATATGTCCGACTTGACTCTCTGTTCAAGCATCGACATTTGACGTTCTTGGCTTTCAGCACGAGCAAGTTGAGACCCAAAGTTAGTGGGAACTTCTTTTTTAATTTCGTCAAGTTGAGTAGTGAACGTCGTGATGGACGTTGATTTAACTTTTGACCCATCAGCAAGCTGTGTTTCTTGCGTCTTTGTTTCACGGATTACGCGTTGCTCCTGCCCTCCAGTCCGAGTAGTTGTGGTCTCCCGAATGACCACTTCCTGCACATCTCCCAAGTCCCTACGTTCTTCGGTCGTCTTCTTCTCGGGAAGCAAATGCTGGGTCTCTTCGTCACTCGATTCGCCGGTCCTGGTTACATCATCGGTGGACTCTGCTTCCAGTGATGAAGTTACTCCTGAAGTTTTGAATTCTGAAGAGCCGCTGTCAACGGTCGAGCTGGTTCTGTCAAGACTAGAATACACCTCGGAAGACCTATCGAGGCTGCCAGTATAAGAATCGGATTTTTCTGAGCTACTGCTCTGAAAAGTAATTAATTTGGGTTGAATCTCGAGCCGGCTTTTTTCGGATGAATCAGTTTTTTCTGTGCTTGAAGTAATGAGAATTTTCGAAACTTTCGCCTTGTCGTCCGGTAAACTATCCTTTCCCTCCGAAGATTCGTCGCTACTGCTTTGATTTAAGGCTCGTCTTCCAGTCGAATCATCACTGTCAACTGACTGTTTTTTTATTTCACTTTCAAATAACTCTCGTTTTGTTTTAACGTCTTTTAAGGAAATGTCTTCTGGAGAGGGAAGATCAGATGATCTCTGCTCGCTCCTCTGAACCTCGTACGGACTAGAACTCTCAGTGATAAAAGTTGTCTCATCAACGTTTTTTGAGCCAACAAATGCAACATTTTCGTAACCTGAAGTTGGTCGTGATATTTTTCCAATTGATTCAGAATCACTTTCAGTTTCGCTCCTGATAATTGAGCTTCTTTTAGAATCACTTCCTTGCGATGACACAGTTTCCCAAAATTGCTTCCTTTCAGAGTATGGTTTAACATCTTCTGCTACTGAACTAGTGTCCAGCTCTGAAACAATTTCTTCTTTGCCTTCCGTTGTAGTTTTAGTGAAAATGTTGGTTGTCTGAGAATATGTTCTTTCATGTCGCCGAATAATTCGGCCAGGTACTTCTTCCGATATAGTTGAAGACTTTGTAAGAACTGTGGAAGAGGAAGAAGCAGGTTTGGTTGGAACTAACCGGTATGAAAAATTGAAATATTGGACTGACTCGTAGATGAAGAATTTCCACTCAAAACAACACTACACAAACGTTATGATGAACAAAGTTAGTAGAGCAAAACACTACAATGTTAGTAGTTCAAGAACAATGAGCTGGATTTTCCATGCATATTCAATAATTAACTGTCAATCGTTAAAGCAAGATCAGTTCATTCCAACAACAAATGAAACCATGGAGGATTTTTAACTTCACACACGCAAACTGTATTAGACAATTTGCTCACTCGTAAGCCTCGCATGTTTCGGAACAATAAGAACGTTTTCAATTTTTATACTGTGAGGTGCATCACAATTACTGAACTAAAAAGATTAATAGGATATGTTATGATTCAATTTTGCTGTTTCCCCAACACTGACAAATTAGGACACTCCTCCCAACTCAGTCCTGGACAAGCGTTGGGGAAAGTATGATGAGGTAATACAGCTTTCAATTACTTAGCCTCGAGTTATACAGCTTTTTTCCGAGAAAACTTTGACTCATTATTAAAAGGGTTAATCATTATTGCAAATTTGACTAGAAGCAAATCATTACGAGATAATTTCAGCAGATGAATATTTTGAAGGAAACTACCGAGGGGAATGTTTATCTTCCTGCGATTCTCCTTTGTGATGCTGTTAAGATCTTGCTGGGTTTGTGTATGTTCTTTAGACCAGGCGAATTAATTTCGTACAAAAAATACAAACAAATATTAAGGAGCCATAGAAACGTGTAACAAAAAAATGCTAAATAAAAACATTTATAACGTAAAACCAAATCGAGAAATACCACACTTGCAAATCTGCTCTCCTTTCGAAAGAAAATACTGCGTAATATAAACCACATAAGCAAACAAACTTGTTATTGTTGTTTAGTTGTTACGGAGACAGACACAAAATACCTTTATTAGATAGGCCGAGTGAGGGCTTCATAAGCATTCTTGACCCTACAGTCTATCGCCATTTTATTATTCGGGCTGTTTCGAGATAGATGACATAGGGGCGCATTTTTCTTCTTTTTTCATATACAAGTTTTCAAAACTTGAACACAATTCAGCAGGCAAAACTGTTTTCGGCTGTGGGTCACCTAAGGTTTTTTTTAGGGTGAAGGCGGGCGGATTGTTTTCAGATGTGACGGCGTCTAAGGTGGTGTTGTCATATATATTTTCATAGCTCGACGAGCTTTTTACGAGTTTTCGGGGACTTTCACCCCCAAGCACGTCAGATCCATCACATTGTGTGTCAAGTTCGACATGAGCAGTAACAGCAAGAACAGATCCTGACCCGCCTTGGTTCAGGTTCATCACGGAGTCTAAAGCTCCAGGGACTCCAACCTCGACGTTAGATGCATCCGAGATTTCCACTTGGATCATATCAGTATCAGTTGAAACTGAATCTGATTTTTGGACAGTTTCGAATGCAGTAAACGTGCCAGAAACGTCAGTTGGATCAGAGGAAAGGGATGCGTCAATTTCGACGTTTGCCGGAGCAGTTGTAGGTTCGTCTGCCTCAAGTACCTCCGAAGAGAGCAAGTGGATCCCACGAAGCGCCATGTCCCGAATAGCTTTTTCTTGCTCCTTGTAATAATGTTCTGCTTCAGGACTCTGACATCGTTGTTCTACATCCAGAAGACATTGAGGGAATGTCACGGGTCGACCGCCGCCTACGCGTACTGACCCGGATGGATCGCGTAAAATTACTTCCATGTGATCTTTAGCACCAACCAACGAAGATATAAAAAGAAAAAAGTTACATAGAAATACATGGAATGACATATGGACGGAATGTTTGCATGATGCTTTGGCGATAGATAACATGACGATCCCGCAAAGTCTTAAGTTTGAAATTTCGAGAATGATGGAGTGAAGTAACTCGACTCTTGATTGACATCTTTTGAATTAAGGAGCGCTAAGAGTCTCGCCAGAACCCACACTACCGACATGCTAACATACATTAATAAAATTGAAAACTCGAATTGACATCTATCTTTCAATTTATGAAGAAAGCATATTCGTACCTGCTTCGAGGATAGTGGGCTGAAGCGAGGAAGAAGGTATGAGGTTGGATGATTTGCTGTGGGTGGTCGGGGGATATTCATCGACAATGGGATCATTATGCAAGGAAGGAACAGAGCTAGGTGAATCAGCCTCAGCTACCAGTTTATCAAACTCGTCTTCCAAACTGTCTCGGTTGACTTCGTCAGAATCTACGAGATCGGAGAAACTCCTATCGCGAGATTTGGAATCCGACGGGCTGCCCTCGCCGTTGGAACCGGTCTCTACAACTGTCGATTCTGTCCGTCTTGCCTTTCTGCTTTCTTCTGTTGGCCAAACGTTGCTGAAATCTGTAGAAACATTCAAATTTTTAGGAAGCGCTTCCAAGGTTTCATTCTCCAATACAAGGGGCGGATGAACTGTTGCCATAGCAACGGCCCGTGGTTCAGCAGCATCGTCGATAAACACTTCAGAGTCTTTCGCTTCCGATGTAGGCTCTTCTTTATTGTCGCCTTCTATGTACGAAGCAGGAAGCTCTTGAAAATCGGATATTTCTTTTTCATTAGTGTCATTTTGACTATTATCGCTAACATTCTTAGAAAATTGACCTCCACCTTCAGATTCCAGCTGAGAAGCATTGGTGTCTTTTTCAGTTTGGCATTCGCGCATCTCCATCGGAGTTGTGATGTCTGTATCTTCTGTAGCTTCAACTGATAGCAATCGTTCGCTCAAGTAGGGACCATGAATACCTGAGACTGGAAAGATATCATCATCAATGTCAGGAGCTTCATCTTCAGTACGTGTATCTAACACGTCAGGTTCGAAACGGTTGTTCTCTTCTGTGCTTGTTCGATCCATTTCGGCTTGATCTTCGCTGGATTCATCTGCAGGAGATAGCAAGTCAGACTGGCCATCGTTGGGAGCAAAATGAGACGAAGGCCTTGACGTTGCATCAGTGATAGAAACCGCTGATGTAGAAGTCACGCCTAACGACTTGGGATATACATAAATAGAGGAGCCTTCGAAAGACTGTCTGTCACTATCGTAAACGTCTACGTCCTCGATGCGCACGGATTTCGTTTTTGAATTTTTAACGCTGGTTACAACGCTGGTAGCTGAGGCTGAAACAGATTTAGGGAGAGAAACATGGAAGGTAGAAACTGAGGTGGTAACATTGGGAAGTGAAGCGTTTGAGGATTCTTCAGAGACATGTACTGATGATTTCACGAGACGTTCTTTCCCTGAAAAAACGGTGGCTACAGAATCTTTGTCCACGTTCTGACTTTCACCCAATGATGTTCCATAACCAAGAGCATCGTCTGAAATAGACGAAGGGCAAGAATGTTACGAAGCTTTAGTAATCAGCCAAAAATTTAGAACTATTAAAATAGGTAGCCAATTGATAAGCACGCCTGTTAGTGTTAGAGAAAGAGAAGCACAAAAGAAACGAATAGAACTATTTAAAATAGACTAGAGAAGCACTGTTAGTCGACGTCCACAACGGTGAGGGATACGCAAGCCAGATAAGGCTTACCTCTAATTTGAGACATCAGATTAAACTCGTCTGCAGTGGCCTCAGATATATAAGATCCTTCTTCAATACCTAAAGGTCGAACAAATCTAGGACTTGGTGAGCGTGCAGGAGATTTTCTGTGCAATGTAAACACTTTTTCCTCTACTGGAGCTAACTTATCAGTATCAGGAGCTTTGGATGCAACATTTTCACTGAAGCCCCCAGGGTATTTTTCAGCGATCTCAACAAATTCTTCGATGCTTCGTATCTCGATGGTTTCTTTGCCAG
The DNA here is from genome assembly GCA_006783055.1 of Trinorchestia longiramus. NCBI lineage: Eukaryota > Metazoa > Arthropoda > Malacostraca > Amphipoda > Talitridae > Trinorchestia > Trinorchestia longiramus. Next base: position 43,530 of record VCRD01001875.1, read on the forward strand.
ATTCTGTTGTTCGGACGAGTAGTTTAACTTCTGCTTTAATTATTCGAGGATCTTGTCGCTCTTCGGCTTTAATTTCTTCCTCTTCCCACCGTGGGGAATCTCTCATAATTAGTCGTTCGTCTTGTTCTTCAGGTTTATAATCCATTGACTCGTTCTTGTTCATGGAAGGATCTACCATACCTGCGGAAAGCAGCCCGCTATCTTCCGTGCATTTTAGTTTTGAAGTGGGCGGATATTTTTTTGAAGTCGATTCGGCTGAACTCGAGTTCTCGATGAGAGGTGTGATCAAAGGTATGGGAGTCGTATCTGCTTGTGGTGTGGTTCCCTTCAAGCTGACGGCTGTTGATTGAACTCTTATCTCTTCTCTACATGCAGTGCCTTTTGAATTATCCCGTTCTGCACTTCCCGCCTCCTCTAAGTCAAGAACTCTAGCGGCTGAGAAAAGAATATCAAGTCAGAATATACCTTGAAGGCAAAAGAGAACCGACTCAAGTCATCATTCCGGTCGGTCTATGAGAGGTAAGACGAGACAAGCTTTTTTCTATACGTTTGTTAGAGACAGCGAAAGAGAAAAGCGCATGAAATCCTGAAGCATATTAATTCAGAGTTAGCTTGAATTCATTCATTCAGGGGTAACGTCGATGGAAGGAAGAGTCAAAATAAATTAATTAACAAATTAGATCATGCTTTCAGTCTGAGCTACAAAGTGCGCTTAGTATATAAATAAGTCCGTCCCGAGCAATGGCCAATGATAGGAAAGATGAGTATAATGTAATATGAAGAAGATCTCTAATCTACAACAAATACGAGTAAACGTCACAGCTACGTGACTAATGAAAAACTCTAGTTTGGGTTCAAACACCCAGTATTTTTGTAAAGCGTTAACTATAGAAGTATATTAAGAAGATAAGAGACTTCAATGCTTCAAGTCACTAGCTAATAACGAGACACTGTTATTGACAACCACAACTGACAATAACGATTAAACTATTGAAGCTCTGCAGGCTGAAAATGAGAAAGGAAGCAAATAACCTAACAGAATAAATTCTAGTTAAAAGATAGCAACAATGGGAAAAAAAGCCTGGACCACAGAGAAAAATTCAGCTAAAGCCCGGTTTCAAAGAGTACCAACATATTACATAAGAGCACCATGGGAATTTAGAGATAAAATAAATTTCGAGGGAAAACGAACTGAAAATTCAAGTCCCACGTACGAAGTCAGCACTGCGAATCAATTTTCAACTCTCAACATAGGATATTGAAATAATGGATTTAAAGAGGAAATCCGGAGTCCGTTTTGAAATCGGTCAGTGATAGATGAGCTCGTTCAGTCGTCGGAGTGTGGATTCTAAGGGCGGTGATGAGGCACTAGCGATCAAGGAGCGGAGACGTTTGAAATTTACACGATTTCTTCTCACATTTCAAACTAAAGACATGGTGCGGGTATTTCACTTGTGGGTCTACGCCACGATTCAGCATACATTCAGATTTGCAAGTGTGGTGGTATAATGAAGTCAACATAAAATAGATCTTTGATATAAAATTCGGAAAGCATACCAACAATTTCATCTAGCGAAACCACAGATCTGAAAACACTGGTGTGAAATAATGAAATTCAGAAAGCTTCAAATATGATAAAGTTGTATTGAATATAAAATGTAGGGATTATTCGTCTCCATGAATTACGTATTACATCAGCAAGTAAAATTCATATGCAGAATTTAGAAAGGAACAATTATCACCAGCTGTCGAAATGCATTCCCCAATTAAACTCAACGTAAATATTGTTGGTGTACAACTCACATCAATAATATGGATAAAATGCTTACGATCACAAATTTGAGGCAATGTGAACAAATATAAAATCAAGAAATTTCCTTATTGGTCTACAAGATTTTAACGTAAACCTAGCCAGAGCAAAGTAAGGAAAAATTAAAGTATTCAGCAAAATTAAATTAAACACGCAAAGGTTCATAAAAAAATTCAACATAAATGGTCGAAAAGATGATTGCATGAACGCGTCACGTCAATGCGTTGATGAAGACAGAAAATGGAGATGTTATGGAGCGATAAACTTTTGTAATGCCAATTATTTTTTATACGTAGTATAGGGCCTTCCAATTACCTTACCTACCAATAATATATATAAATTGCATACCGATTCTCGACACTTTAATGATCAACAAATGTAACTACCGGCTTGAAAGTACGAATTAGCTGCAAACTTTACGAGAGGGTGGCAAGGAAGTTGCAGAAGAAGTGAATTATCCAAAAAGTTGTAAGTTGTATGAACTCGAGGCAGTAAGAGCCCGTGTCTCCCCCCCTACTCCGCCTGTCCTACATTCGGTGAATGGGAACTTCAATAACCGACAATAATTGTGACACAAGCAAGTTTGACTTGAAATTTCATTTTTCTCACATAAAGATATGTCTATAAATAACATTTTAGCAGGTTTTTAAGCTATAATTTCTCTATGAATTACTGTTTTAACTTTGTTTATTCACATTCCCTGAGTGTGTACGGACATGTATCAGTACGAAACCCTAAACTCCTGGTTAAGTATACCATTAAATTAAGGGATCAATGAAACTTTATAATTCTATTTAAAGTAGCTACCACTTTTGAATAATTGATTTGTTCACATATCATCATATAGCGTAAATTCTTTTCTGCTCGTATCATCAGTATTGATATAGTAAAGGGAATAAGAATAATGAGAAAACGCGAATACAGCGCATGTGCACTCCGTACAGCTATATTTAAACTTCATAATTAACGCGAAAAATTCCTGCCACAAAGAGCATATTTCCAATGGCAGCAATGCTCTCATATTTCACATTATCTGTTTAATCGAATATTTATGTACTTGAATTTGATACACATTTGCCTAATTATGCCGAGAACATGTATTGTCACATGAAAACTCGTACAACAAAAGAATGAAAATGATCAATTTTGCGAAGAAAAATCACGTTGACACTATTTGAACTTAGTCGATATCTGATGTATTTGTTCACTCTTAAAATATATTTTTGCATATTCTTCATACTGGTAAAATAAACAATTACCTGACCAATTGAAAACGTAGCCAAAACGCGTATTCTCGCAAAAATTTCTGACTATATAGTCTTTCAAACGTTACGAAATTTAAACGACAGATATCTTAACGACTTGACTGATGTACTACCTAATTAAATTTTAACAAAATATCTCAGTAAGTTCTCACATCAAGAAACACAAATACTGCTAACATAAGCACTGACAATTTTGCAAGATACAAGTTTTAATGGGTGAGCTTGGTGATGTGTCAACTGAATTACGCGACTAAACATAGAGACCAGTGAAATATTTGTTGACCGAGGATACTGATACCGCTATCAGAACGCAGCCATGAACTCGGGTGATGTATGAGGCAATGCGTGAGTACCATACTCATTTTATCGCTGGATTATTGTTCACATTTGCCCATTTCGGCCTCATTGAGGAAACTCGTAGCTAATCCAGAAATAAAATCAGCAAGGAACGAGGGGCATGAACCATTCAGTGCAGTCACTACGACACCATACCAACATCATACCAGTCACCATACCAGTCAATAGTTGCTAACGTAAATCAAGATGTGCCATGCAAGAACAAGAAGGGTGAGGCAGCATTTCCCGAAATTTTCAAAAATTCAACTTTAGTATATAAATTCATAGAACGAGGCCAATAAAAACTAAAAACTCTATACAAAACGATCATAATAAATTTCGTAGAATTGTAAATATTTTGATTGTATTAGATCCGATTATCCTAATCATAGCTATATATTTGATGAAATAAAAAGATAAGGTTGTTATTCAGCTGTGATTCAGGCACACTTGACTATGATTGATTTGTGGTCCAGCACAGCCAAATTTTTCCATACCCTACAGGACTTTTTTTCTAATCATCAAACACGAAGTTGGAGCTGATGGAAATAATCGCATGACAAAGTTTTTTAGTTGTACGAGAAAAAGTCGCAACGATTTTAACAGGAAACGTTGCTTTGCTTGAGGAAAGTGAAACTTAGCATGTTGGGGTTCGAAGTGTGGACGAGACCTTCAATCAAAAGTTTTCAATGCAATTTTTTTACCCTGGGAGTACTTCATTGAAACTATAAAACAACAAATAAAAAGTTTGAATGAATAACTCACAATTACACTACTGAATCTTAATTTCACTTAAAGAAGAGTATTTAGTACTTCAAAATCAGATACTAAGGTCCGTCACATTAATAAAGGCAAAGATATTACTTCAAAATATTAATGCTCCTGAAAATATTTGGACACATAACCTACTCACTCAAACTTCAAATTCAGTTTTTATTTATGACAAACTAAAAATTCAATAGCAACAATTTCACGAAGTTGAAGCTATACGTATTAGTTTTTGTCCAGGAAATTGCTTAACACACCAACAGATCAATGATTTCAAAAATTCTTTACGCGTATTCAAATGTTAAATTTTTCTAGTCATTTTTAAATTACTTGGGCTTTTCGTAACGCCTCAAACTTGTTTGCATTGCGTATTGTTGAAGTGTTTTCAATTAACGCACTTGAAAAGAACTAACAGAATACTTTCTTGCTAGTTTAGTTGTGGTTGTAACTACACTAAGGGCTCACTTGAGCCTTTTCTAAGAAATATATTATGCTGAAGCTTCTTACAAGCATGCATTTCATACAAAATATATTGAATGTGCATCAACAATATTTCATGAAAATAAATTCGCTGGTATCAGAGCACTCTCAGTGCAACATGGTTTAATTTCAGCTCTTAATTGTGTTCGGTAGAGAACATGTTCGCACTGGTTTCAATAACAATATTCTAGACTACTCTGAAATTATGTGTTCATTTCATCTCAGCAATTGAGTAGAATAAGCAGCCGTGCTATAGTGTGATTTATAATCAAAATGTGTATTGTGCAACTTAAAAAAGAGCAAGAAAAATAAATTATACAAAAAGCAGTGTCGGAAACGGGACAGTGTAGTCTGTGCCCAGACTTTACTTTACATAAAATAAGCAATACAACTTGAGAGAGTAAACAAAAATGTACCGAAATAATGAAAAAAATAAGTAATAAACTTGAAAAATTAAAAATAATCATAAAACTAATATGGAACTTAAATCATACGAACAGAGAGACAGAAAGAAAGATCAAGATGGTAGACGTAAACTGTATGATACATACATTTATTTAACCGAGTTCGCCCAAAGATATTCACAGTCGTGTGATTTCTGTACGAAAGTTGGCGAACAATTGAATTTGAGTGATTCATTGTAAGTTCAATTTCAAAATTTACAAGAGCAATTGACAGCATGGAAAATCAGCTTGGGTTATACGTTTCAGAATAAAATTACACAACTTGTCGGCGGCAGCACGCTATGTTAATTTTCAACATAAAAACGGGTGCTGACGTTCAACATAGAAAACAGAAATGGTTCCCAGCTGACCTCAAGTCTTAGTACAGTACTGTACATTGAACGGTACTGCAACAGAGCAATATTGTAGCAACCACTGCTAATATACAGGTGGTGGACAAAATAATGGAAACACCTAATATTTTACCATCATAATCTTAGAACA
>VCRD01001875.1:49337-104460 GCA_006783055.1 Trinorchestia longiramus
ACACACGTTTATTAACCTTGAATAATCAACCTTCATCCTGACTAATTTATTCACTAAATACGCATCCAGCAAACAAAATCAGTGTTATTCATTTCTAAGACCATATGCAAGTGCCTTTTTTTATCTTTATGATGCGCTATCAAAGCTTTCAATTTCAAAGATTTCTCTGTTAGCCCTTGTTGATATGCTCGATAAATTTTGGTGCAGTGTCGCACCATTTGATTTATATACGTTGAAATCTACTAAAAAGTGACATCTTTCTTGATGCTTATCATTGATAATAAAACTTTGATGCTGCCGATGGTATCACACAACAGTAATACACCAGATTTACTTTCACCTTTTTAGTCTTAAAGTAGAAAAAGCGTAAAATGTGGCAAATCCAACGATAAATAATTTTCACATGTATTTGTTCAGTAAAGTGTTGCAGCAATTCTACGAAAAGTAGTCACGTCAACTATTAATGTTCTTTCATTAGTAATTGCTGCAATACTTTGATCCTAATGTGGAATTTGAAACTTGAAGTCGTTTTCTGCGCTCTTTGTATAAAGCATTGCTTCCAGTTTCAAAGAAATGATCATTAATGTTGAATTAATTGTGTTCAGATATGTCATCAAAAGAATGAAGGTACTACTAACTTTTCGGTAATGCTACCTACGTCATGATCAGCTACCTCACTGTTAAGCGTAACATGAGGGGAATTGAACATCTCATTGTTATTGATTGGTTCATTGATGAGGCATTTGAGCACAATCCAGCAACTAAACCGATGAAACTCATAACGATGCCCGACATCAAAGTAAAGTGAAGATGTAATATATACAAAATCGAGATAACTCTTGTGAGTAATTCTCGTTTCTTCACAAAAAATAGATCTCAGGAGTACAAGGCCAGCAACGCTCAAGATACGGTCGTTCAGGACGACAAACTGACAGTCAATGCCTGGCAATGCCTCGAGGAATGAGAAGGAAATGCTCAGAATTTAAATGAGGTTGAGACAGAGCTGTACATCAGCAAATGGAGCAATGAAATACCTGCACTGGCTGGAGCCGTCGCCTCCACATCTCTGGCAACAGGAGCTTCCGCTTCAGTTTCTAGGGAAATAGAAAAGATCAAGTCAATACCTTCACAATATAAAAATACATAAAAGATCAGCTTACAGTATCGTGGCGTGGAGATGACGATTTAAGACAAGGAAGAACTTGCGTCTTAGTTATGAATTGGCGCAGTTTTTTAATGAAACGAAAAAAATAGTTTGACTCGGTAACATCCCCCTCAAGTAACAGACTGATATACAGTAGGTGTAAGACAACTGGATTTCTTCAAACAGCAGCATTAAGCTGTCGATAAACGGAAAATAAGACAGCAGAAACTTGGGTCTCGGAGATGAACACCAATGGCTAAAAGTGTGTAAATGGGTTTTCAAGTGTTGAACATGAATAAATCTGCAAAGGAAGTGTTCTGTGAATGTTAACGTTACACCTGTTGTAAAGACAAGTATTTTAATTAATCGAAGTAGATAATTTATCATCACACTAAAATCAAATTAATGGACAAGAAAAACAATTATTTTGGATTTTATAAACAAGTTAGTGAAGCAACAAACTATTTCAAAAATTGTATTTGATCACAGCATAGCATCTAAATACAAATAAGGACAAACTGCAATGAAGGCTCAAACATGAAAATGCACACCAGTCAAGATGTACCATTAGAAAGATATTTTCTGAGCTAATTAACAAAGCCTATTACTTTAACAAACTGAGTTCAAAGTTTTGGACAGAAAACACGCATTATGTACAACACAAAGCCTTTAACCCTTTCGATACCATAAATCAGGTTTAAGTTATTTTTGTCATTTTTCCACTCGAATTGCTTCATTATATTCTATATAAGCTTAGTAGTGGATCAAAATAAATATTTTTTCACAATTGTGAAAAATTTTGATAATTGTGAATTGTAAAATTTTTGCCCTCGTTTAGTTTCTACGGCTGCAAAATTGGAGTGGTACTTACGAGTGGTACTCGTATATGTACCATCAGTATCGAAAGGGTGAACTTCATGTAACGTATACGCTCTAGTATTGGGTTCGCCAAAAAGTTCGTTCGTTTTTTAAATGCCCTCTGTCCGGCTATCTAGAATGCATTTTATGTTCTCAAAATCTCTAAATCAAGCGTGGAAAATGAATCGCATAGACTGGGCTATGTTTCTAAACTAGATGTTTGGGTTCCCCATAAACTGGCAGAAGTAAATCTTGTGCATAGAGTTTCCGACGTGATTCGTTCCTGAAACAGGAAAGTAATGACCCATTTTTGAAACGCATTGTTACTTGAGATGAAAAGTGGATCGTGTGCAGTAATGTTACGCGCAAAATATCGTGGAAAACGGCAAATGATCCACCACAAAGAACACCCAAAGCAGGCCTCCATCCAAAAAAGTGATGTTTTCGGTATGATGGGATAGGAAAGGTGTCACCTTTTTTGAACTTCTTTCTGCTAACAGAACCATCAATTCAGCGGTTTACTTCGAACAACTGGATAAATTAAGCATGGCTCTCCATCAGAAACGACCGGAGCTAGTCAATCGTAAAGGCGTTGTTTTTCGCCATGACAACGCACGGCCACATACTGCTTTTACTACTCGGGAAAAGTTACTGCACTTGGGTGGGAAGTTTTACCTCGCCCTCCATATTCTCCAGATTTGGCTCCCTCTGATTTCCATCTGTTTCGTTCAATGCAGAATTCATTGAATGGGAAGAAGTTTGATTCTGATGAAAATGTTAAAAGTTTCTTGGACATCTTCTTCACCAATAAAGAGTCTACATTCTTTGAACAAGGGATTAAAAACTTACCAAACAGATGGCAAATGGTAGTAGATGCACATGGGAACTATTTTATTGACTATATAAATGTTGCTAAATATTAATTCGGTTATAACTTCCTCTTAAAAAAACGAACTTTTTGGTCAACCCAATACAATAAATGAATCACAAATCAAAAAATATCACGACCAGTTCTTGGGTATTGTTCATTTGAATTTTAAGAAAAGTGCAACCATCACGACCAATTATAACGCTTGCTTATACTTCAACTCGTAAAGGGTGTCCCAGCGTTACGGGACCCCAAAAGAAAGAAGTATAACTCAAAAAGTCTTGGTAGTATGAAAAAGACGAATGCATCTTTGTACAGCAAATAAAAACTGTTTTATTACGATTGCAATGTTGATTTTTAAAAGCTATTTCCTTCAGATGGACAACCTTAACTGGTGAACATTCATGTGCTCTTATGATCAAGATATGCATCAACGGCTGCATGTATTTTAATCATTGTGTTGTGGAAACCACAATAAAAACTCAATTTTTGAGTTGCGTCAGTTTGTTATCGCGTCCCGTAACGCTGGGACACCCTGTACTTTTAGATAAATAACTCGACTTTAAGATAGTTTAAATGTTAAACCGATAACGAGAGTAATAGTAACACAGATACTCATGTCAACAAGTTCGTCGTCAATGTATCGTAGAGAAAGGAAGCGCCGACCATTTACCAGGTTCGACTTCTGCATTGAACCTGACTAGTTGTGGGTTGCGAGTCAATGACTTCGAATTTTATGTTAATGCCAATTTTTCGAGCTATCTGTCAATGCAACTCAATTAGAATATGCTTGAAGCTGTCCAGCATCTTTCGAAATTAAAACCTTGGCGTTAAGCGCAAATTGGTATCACATCAATCTATTTCAGCCTTGGTATAGAGTCTACATGTTTTTAAAACATCATGTCACTGCAAGCAACATTTAAAGTTTTGGCTAGCATGCAAAGAATGCTACATCATGAGTTTCGACCACATTCAACATCATTCAACTACTTGATGGGATGAAACTGCCACAAGTTTCCATCGTTGGAAGCCTCAATATATCTTTGAGGCTGAACTTTCCCTAAGGTAATAACTCCTAACATTTCCCTAAACATTCATGTTGCTAGTTCATTTCCGCTAAACTACAAGAAAACGAAGCAATTACAAGCCTCACTGCACGTTACACATTAGCAAATGCAATTAAATTTTCCATAACAAATCTGGTCAGAGAAGTAATCTTGCACACTCGACCCATGCTCTGATCCCACCTGAAGAAAAAAAGCCTCGATAGAAGTACGATTTTGTGCCTCCAAACTTAGGAAAGTAGATCGAATCTGAAGAAATGAAATAATTCAAGACGTCAGAAAATCAAACACAGAAGATATTAGAAGAGCAGGAATATTTGAAGTCTAGTTATATTTGAGCAAATACATCGTAGTTTACAAAAGAAACTTGTGAATGATGCAATTTTAATGAAGAAAATAATATAGAGGGCACAAAGAAAAACTGTGAGAAATAATTCAATAAATCCTCAGACAGTGGTCTGCGGGAGGCACGAAGGAAAATAGGAGAATGTTACAAAATAGTTTTTACGAATAGGCTTGAGTTAGAAGCATCACAAAAAATACAAAAAATGAACGGAAATAGTAATTTTAACGAGTCCTGTTTGATATGTTAATCATAAAGGAAAATGTGTTAAACATGTGCAAAAAATCAATTTCAAATAACACCAATCAGAGCACGTCACAGCAACGCAAAGTTCAACTTTTCCAGTCACGCACAAGCATCAGAACCATCAGGCTAATTGGGAAATATAAATGCTGAAAAATAACCCTTGCCTTATGATAAAAAATCCTAAGAAAATAATTATCTTCATTGTTATTTTTCTTCACTGCGATTACCTTGCACTCAATTAGAAAACGTATTACATGAATTACTTTCGTGCGAAACTTAAATTTTTTATGCCATTTTCATTCATAAAACTTGAATGTTGATATTAAGCAAACGCTGATGTGTTTTTTGTAATCTACGGAGGAATATTTGCGTATGTCAAAGCTTTGTTTAATGTGGAATCATGAAATCAAAATGCTGAAAAATAATATTTTTCAGACCCCTTCTGAAGCCCTTACGTTTAATCTCGAACATTTATAGAATACCATTATCTTCACTGTTATTTTTTTCGCTAAATTAACTTGATTTCGACTAGGAAACGTGTTTCATCATTCAGGGCACGGCTGTTATTCAACTTCGTTTAACTTTTAGTACAAACATGAGGGTCAAAATAATTGTGTCTGAAACAGCCGACCTCGGTTCCCCATACCTGTAGTGTAAGGAAATTATCTCTGTTTCGTGATACTGGTAGTAAAATCAGTATTCGAACTGCCTAGTAGAGATAGCAGGCCGGAATAGTTTCTGGAGGTAAAGGACTTTTTCAATTATTTTGTTTTTCGATTCGCAAAACCGGACGATGTTGAAATTTACGCCACCACATCATCAAATTTGGAAGAGAAACATGAAGTTGAGATCACATATCAACATAGACGTGCTAAAACTATGCACGAAGCGAACAAAAATCGTTAGGAGCGCTAATTTCACAAAGAAACTTCTATCGTGTATAATAGGCGAATTAATGAAAAATAATAATACACAATTAAGAGAGAAGTCAAATAAACTACATTACAAAAGCAATGTAAAACCTCTGAAAAACACTACGAAACGCTAAAAAATATAAAGAAAAATAAAACTTGATCAAACCTGTGCCCTTCCACTCCATCGAGTGACTCGACATCAGTGTTGGTACAGACATTTGTGTACAAAAGATTTTCTTTAATTGCAGGATGATCTTGAGCGACAGCTACCACTTCTTCAGACTGCGTGATCTTCGTTCGCTCTCCTTCGAGTGACATCTCTCCTTCAGCGCCTTGTTCGTACATGTCTTCGGCTGCGGAGGCTTCAAGGTCCTCAGTATCTGTTAAAGGCGCTAGGAACTCGAGCGGGGCAGAACGCGCTTGCGCAGGCTCAACGATGACGTTGCCTGTGGTGTGATTCGGTCCTTCCTTGTATATCTCCGTTCTCTTAACGGCTGCCCTGCGGATGATTTCAGGAGTTTCCATTGGATACTTGGGCTCTTCATCCAAGATGTCTTCCATGGCAGACACCTCGAAGTTCTCCGAATCAGTATCCTCATCTGTGCTAATCACTGGCAAAGTCTTGTCAGCTTGATCACACCGAGCTCCCTCTGAATCTCTCTCGCTGAGCAGCTCTTCATCAGTGCCGTGCTGTTCTCGATTTTGCTTCGAAGCTCGTTTGCCTTTTTTGCCTCTCTTCTTTCGTAAAATCACTTCCTCCTCATCAGTGGTTCCTCCCTCAGTAGGCTGAGAGCCAGGCTCAGACAAATGTCGCATTATTTTATGCCGCAGCCTCGACGTTATTTCTGAATTATCAGCCAAGTCCTGACATGCTTCTTTTTCGTTATCATGAATACCAAATATTCGCAAGGCTTCATCTAGAGTGATCTCGATGTCTTCCGTAGCAGTGTTCGGTCTTTCAATATCTTGAGTCGCTGTTAATAGCTCATCGTTCATTGTTTCAATTTTTACTTGAGGAACTCCGTATTTGTCTTCTTTAATGTGAATTCGTTCCCTTTTGGGACTCGACAAAACCGAGTACTCGATTTCGTGAGGAATTGGCGTTCCTGGACGAGAGATGTCGCCCCGTTCATCATCGAAGTCCTCTACATCAGTGAGAGGAGTGCTCGGATAGACATTGATGAGGGGTCCAGCGTCAGCAGGTTTAACGATTTCTTCGTCAGTAGCATTATCATCATCATCTTCCAGGAACATTACGCCTGGAACGCTATCAAGAATCTCTGGTGCATTAGGGTCATTAAGACGGTCGGGTCCAATTACTATGTTTAAAGATCCTTTATCAGTCTCAATAAACCTAAGCTCAGCGAGTCCTGAATCATTCTCTTTCTGACCGTAATATTCACGTTCATCCAAGATTTCGTTGTCGGACGCCTGAAGACTTTCGTTACTAGTGACAGAAGAAGCATCTTCATCAGTAGGTTTTTGTGAGGGCTCAGGTTGACACGAAATCACCTCGCCTTTTTCATTCAAATTCTCTTCATCGGTATTGGCAGCGTCGTCAGACTCCTCCAATTCATCAAATGAAAAGTTCGACGGTAAGCACATCTTTAAGGATCTAATAGTAGAGCTTGTTTTGATGACGTTGGAAACTGCAGATTTCCATTTCCCGATGGAACTTTCAGTGCCAGATCCACAATCCATTTTTTCCAGGACATTGCTGTCTTCGGCTCTCCTCCAAGTGTTCAACTCGAAGAGAATGTCTCTTTTTTCATCATCTTCAAAATCAAGATCATCATCATCTGTAGCAACATCACTCGCAGTCTCCTCAGCTTCTGTAGTGTAATCAACGTCCTTCACAACAGCACTATGAGCGCACAATGCTTTAACGAGCGGAGCATTATCTTCGCGTTCCCCTATTTCAAATCCTTCTTCGTCTGTGTCTTCTTGTCGAACTTCTGTTTCGATGTCAGGTCGCTCATCGACTTTGACAACTTCGCAATGTGGCTCAGGAAACTTGAAGGGTACGTCTTTTAAAATTGGCTGTGCTCTTATGTCCAATTCATCACCAGACGCGACACAGTCTTCGGTATCAGTCAAATATCCCAAAGTTGAGTCGCCGACAACAAATCCCTCATCGTCGCTCTTATCATCGGCTAAACTCTCCGAGTCTGTTTCATAGTCACTCAGGTCTCCTTTTGAGCACTTAACCTTCTTTGTGGACTTGTATGAGACGGTCTTCTTAGCTGGCTTCTTACGTCGTGTTTTAGTAGGTAAAACTCTCTTATTTGCAGGGAGAGTTGGATTGACTTTATTGGCAAGCTCTTCTTCTTCCGTTACACCTTCATCCTGCTCATGAGGTGGTGAAAGTTTACCTTTTTTAAGTTTAGAGCTCGAAGAGAAATGCTGAGATTTCCTGGTCGGAAGGCTCACATGCTTTACAGCAGCAGAGCTCACATGGTTTCCGTGTTCCAAGTAAATATCAGGCACTCCAGTGTCACAGCCATGTTCATCAGACGCTGTCTTTTCGTCATCTGAATCGTCCATGTTTTCTGAGTCAGTTGGAACTTGACCATCGATATTTTGATCTTCAGTAGCCATGAGTTTTTCAGTTGCAGCTACATTCCGTTTGTGTCTTCCATGCATGCTAGAATTATCGTCAACGTCGGAAGCTGACAACTGAGGTTCAGTTCCCTTAAATCCTTCGGTCAAATTAACTATTTCATTCTTCAAGTCTGGAACAAATTCAAGAGCGTCAATCGCATCATCAAGTTTCTCGTCTTCTTCTTCGTCTTCTCCAGATGCATTTACAATTTCAGTATCGGTAAGACCTTCTGCTTTTTCACTACATAGATGACTTGACTTTGCATCACTAGTTGGCAGAAGCTCTTCATCAGTGTGGTCTTCTATTTCTTCGCCATTAATCGCTTGAACTTCACTATCATCAAGATGGCTCTTAGGGAGCCCAGGCATTGTTTTCAAAATTCTAAAAATATTGCAAACTGAAAAGATATAACACAGACAAAGTGTAAGATGAACGGTGCATATAATTAAGCTGAAAACATCGACCGTGCAAGCATGCTTTCAAAAAAATCGATTCTGTCAAGAAGAGGCAAAACGAGAGACGTAAGATCACGTTCAGACAACACAGTATTTTCAACAAATGATATTAAAGACTCTAATCCAACTATAACGCGTAAAATATATGAATCACAAGCTTCCAAAGCCAGTATTTGGCAAGGACACGCTTTGTGAAGATGGCAAGGGATCGTTTGAGAAGCAGTAGCGCGCGTTTGAACATCGATGCAATGTTTACCCGGTTTTGAAAATGAGTTTTTAGTCTTTTTAGCGTCGGGAGTAATGTTTTGTGTTTTTAAAACGCGTCTCCAGCGGTGTTTAATAATGGACGAATCTTTGGGGGACTCAACTTCCAGGTTTTTCATACTTGAATGTTTTGACTTAATTAAAAGTTCACCGGGTTTCGTTAGTGACATATCGGAAAAGCTAGCGAGTTCAGCTACATCATCAACTAAATTCGAAGAGAAAATATTTTCATCTATAACAGAGCTAGCAAGCAAACTACTACAGCTACGAACAGAGTCCAACGACTGCTCATTCGCTCGTGGGACAAGTGGATTCGAATTACGCCGTGGGTGAATGCGAAAATCTGGAACCGTTGTGGTGTCGCAATCTATAATCTCACCTGGCACGACAATTGCATTAGTACTATCGTCTTCTATTTCTCGCTGAAGTTCGGTAATTGTGGGTAGTCTCGCGAGTTCTTGCTCTTCTTCCTTGCAAAGGAAATCTTGGAATTCCCTGAGAGGCGTAGGTGTATCAGGTGTGGGAGTGTCGCTTTGGCGGATCTGTTTCACCTCCTTTTTTATTTGACTTGTGGCGGCTTTCATATCAGCCATCAGACCCGCCAACTCCTCCTCGACGGATGCCACCATCTTGGATTCAGCCGCCGTCGCGTGACACACATCTTTTGCTGAGTCATGCTGGGTTTGACTCCTCTCAGACCGTCCATGAAAACCCACAGGACGCTTTTCAACCTTCACTTTGACGAGCGTGGCAGTCCTAGGCGCAGCTCTCGGAGGTCGTGGTTCCTGTCGTGAGACGGTTGAGCCGTCGACGACCTGCGGTCGTACAACGGCCACGGCTCCTTCGAGCCCTTCTCCGATGCCACGTTCCTGCTTCATGCCTCCCACTGTCATAATTTTCACGGCTGACTTTCTGTCAGGCGCGTCGGTTGTCGCTTGGGTAGCGCTGAGTTCGTTCGAGTCGTTTTCGGCGGAATCTGTGGAGCTACTCGTAATTTCCAAAGTGGTGGGTCGGTGAGCAGACAAGTCGGAATAGCCGAGCTTCTCAATCTTCTCCGATTCCAACTCTTCGGATAATTGTGAGAGCAATATCTGTGAGTGCAGTGTCTTGTTCTCCAACTCTACTTTTGTGTGTGTCTGCGATTGTGGTATCTCTTTGTGTGTTCTATACGTTAGTTCAGCGCCATTAGGGGGTTCCCAAATCGAAGTTTCTTCAGAAGTGGTTTTTTCCTCACGTATCTCCTTAACCTTACTTTTCGGTCTGGTTTTAGAGGGTCCAAAATATTTCCAGGCTTGCGGTGGAGAAACAGTTATGTCATCTGTTGTACTCTCTTCTTCCCCAACATAAGCAATGGTCCTTTCACCAAGGGCAACATAAATTCCTTCATCTCTCAGCGTAGCTTGATCTCCCAGTCGCTGGTCCGAGAGATTGCCAACTGCCAGAGAGAAATCAACAGTTGATATACGTGTAGCTCTCGAGCGTCCATGCGTCAATCATTCTGAGAAAATCCTTCCGACTCACTTAATCTGCCAGAGTTGGGTGGGTTCTTCATGGGTGCTGGAGGGTTCGGGCTTACGGCAAAAGTAAGCAGCAAATCAAAGGGAAAGTTAAACAGGGAGAGGAGATTAACCGCTATTTTAGGCATTTCTCAGATAAAATTATGTTTTCAACTTGTTTAAGTTAGTCCACTACATACCTTCCCACGTACGAGTATACCTTGAACTCACTGACAAGCGACTCACGACACCAGAAAAATATCAAGATGACTGTTCCTAATCAGACATAAGGTAAGTAAGTATGCATTTATCGTAAGACGGAAATAAACGATGGAAAAACTTATTTTGAACTTGTTAATATTATATATATATATATATATATATATATATATATATATATATATATATATATGTATACATATGTACATATATATATGTAGATGTCAGTAAATATAATAACTATGTGTCGGTAACTGTCTACAGATTGAAAGAGCTAGCAGATACGAAGTAGCCCAGCTATTAATTACAGTCTTATTAAACTTTTTACGCTAACTAGAACCAGGTATACAGTTCAATTCTTTAAATTCCTATGAAAAGGCGGATAATTTTAGAACTAATTCCTTATTCAGTAAATGCTGTTGATTTACAACTAAAATAAATTCAAGTATATTTTAGTTAGAATATTTCGAATCTTGGCTTATTCTGAAAGGAATTGACATATTTAAGAAAAAAATTCAATTAATAATCACTGGAATTGAGTTTCACAAGCTGCAAGTACAGAAATGTAGGGAAAAAATTACAATTTACTACGAAGGCCAAGTGTTCATTCCATACGAAGTATATCGCAATTAACATGACTAGATAGTCGACAATAGTATAGCATTGATAGATGATTTGTTCTAGCTAAAAGAAATAAAAACGCGTATAACAAGAGAAAAACTAGAAAATGGCCGACAGTTTACAATTAATTATGTTATTTAACTAATTAAAAATCGAAATCAACAGAATATTTTACACTAGACTCAACAATACGGTGGTTAAAGGAACTACTGCAGCGCTGTCCTGTACTAAATGGAAGGATATTTGCCGATTTGTTCAGCGACTATGAACGGTAAGTTGTGCGTCTACATTGAACAAAACTAGGTGGGAGTGTATGAGTGAGATGTTCAGAGACTATGAACGGTAAGTTGTGCGACTACATTGAACAAAACTAGGTGGAAGTGTATGAGTGAGATGTTCAGAGACTATGAACGGTAAGTTGTGCGACTACATTGAACAAAACTAGGTGGGAGTGTATGAGTGAGATGTTCAGAGACTATGAACGGTAAGTTGTGCGACTACATTGAACAAAACTAGGTGGAAGTGTATGAGTGAGATGTTCAGAGACTATGAACGGTAAGTTGTTCGTTTACATTGAACAAAACTAGGTGGAAGTGTATGAGTGAGATGTTCAGAGACTATGAACGGTAAGTTGTGCGTCTACATTGAACAAAACTAGGTGGGAGTGTATGAGTGAGATGTTCAGAGACTATGAACGGTAAGTTGTGCGACTACAGTGAACAAAACTAGGTGGGAGTGTATGAGTGAGATGTTCAGAGACTATGAACGGTAAGTTGTGCGACTACATTGAACAAAACTAGGTGGGAGTGTATGAGTGAGATGTTCAGCAACTAGGTGGGAGTGTATGAGTGACATGTTCAGCAACTAGGTGGGCAGGCCATGATGTGCACTGCGATGAGTACATTGATGTTATACAGAATGCGGCAACATAACTTCCTTTTGTCAAAGCGCTTTGCTTTGAAAAACAGGAAGTTAAGTATTAGCGGTAGGACCACAGTCTTCCCAACAGCTAATTACTTTAGTTCATAATGTAAACTCTGAGTGCTTCCCAACCAAAATTATCAGAGTGAAGAAGCCTAATAGTTCATCATGCAAATCAAGGGCAATTATTTACATGATGTGAATAGAGTGTTCATGAAGTTATGAAACATTCGCTGAAAGATGTCATGCGTAAACTCATTTAGAAATGTTACTCTCTAATTTTTGTTTACATCTCTGTGTTTCTTATTAGTTTACTCGAATCAACACGTGAATTTTTATTCTCCTAATTCTACAACTTCTTGTATAATTTACTTGAAAACTAGATAGAAATATTGCATCCATTATTGACATAATAACTTCAAACAGATTCTATCATTAGATGCGTACGTTCAAGCTTAAATTTTAAAGAAATTCCCTAAGCGTAAAGAATCTGTCGCGCAAGTTCCAAGCTTTAGTTTGACAAATGCTTGAATATGTTCAAGTGTTTTTAAGCTATCAATTAGCTACGTAAAATAGTATTCTTTCCCTAACGACAAATTTTTGATGCAAAATTGCGTTGGTTATATTACAGTTATCTAAAGTTTCCTTCTTAACATTTGTAACAGGACAACATAGGAATATATCTTTGCCCCATATTACAGAAATTTTCCTTCTCCATACAACCTAAAATTAATGGTATTGGCGATAGCGAAAATATCCATACTACGTCTGCACAAACAAAAAAACACTACGCAAACGACCATGAATTATTTTTCACACAACATGTATGCTACTAAAGCGTTAGTGTGCCCTCAATACTATGCAATACCTGACCTGTGACAGTGGAAACAACTAAGAATGAATGTGTTTGTGACTACAAATGTGAGGAGGTGGAGGTTCCTCAGCTTTGTCCTCAGGGCATCTGCTTAAGTCGCAAAAATTTAACTTTTTTATCGCAATTTTGCCGCAATAAAAAATCATTATGTTTATATTATTTTAGCTACCACTTCAAACTGAGCAATTGAAAAAACAAAGGATGTCATCGTGATAGTTATTACTGTGTATTTCTTGAAAATAATTCCCCATCCACTACTTCGCATGGATCTTTACGTATAAAAGTTAATTTTGCTTCTGATGCATTGAAATTTCCCGAACATAAATGAAGATTTTGAAAAAGATTCTGACTGAGTTACTAGCATTAAGAATAAAATAGTTACGACCTACCGAGTTCAAACAGATACTTAAAAGTGGACATTAACATGAAAACCACATGTTAAAACACGATCTTGTCCATGATATGAAATGAAAGTCTAGGCTGTGTGGACATGTGTAAAGTTGTAAATAAATCTATCATCGTACGATATTAATCGACCAGCACCACATGCTGTCATACAAATTGCATCACAATGTGAACTTTCGTATAGGATAACAAATATCAGAAAAACCTAAGCTGCTCCACTCCTAAAATGAAGAAAGCACTTGAATAACTGGCAACTTCCAACAATCAAATGAAAATGTTGCAATACTAGCGTTGTCATTCACACTGACATTCCATAAAAGCCTGATTCAAGTTCCGTTACGAAAACGTATCATTCTAAGTTTCAGTTGCCAGAACTGCTATAACCAGAGAAAAATTCACCGTAGGCAGTTCAGAGATGAGAACATAGCTCTTATACGAAGACACTCGCAAGACACTTCAATGATACAAAAAAGAGAATGAGGTAAAATCAATGCAATTTTAACTCTTCAACTAAACCCACAGCAAACTCGGTCAAGAATGTGGCTTTGAGTCTAAACTACGAAGTTCATCTCACGGTTTGATGAGGTGGTGGACGCAATCAACATTTCCACACATTTCCCACGATGCATCTTGACCCGCACTAAATACACTACATGTACGTGCAGTCAAATGTAACTACAAGTATCAAGTAATCCTAATTAGTACCAAGTTTTGTCACAACTTCTATTTTCTTTTATCCTGACATGTAGATTTCTAGAGGGATTTTCAGTTATCCATGTTACGTTCCATACTGTCATGATGTGTACATTGTTAACAGAGCCCATTACTGTGTATACTGCGTAAAGAGCGAATTAATATTTTCTTCTAGATCGAAGTATCCGATGATAGGAAGGATGACACAGAAGAGAACGCTTCCAGCACGTTAGACCCGGTCCCATCTACACCAAATAGAGTTACGCACAAACGAATAATGAGCAGTGGTAAGAAAAACCAGTTGTTGACTCAGTTGTCAACGGGAGGGCACTATGAAAGATAAAGCGTAGACAATTTCAAAACTCTCCACACGAGAAAAAGAGAATTAATCTCGTAATAATCACTCGTGAGTGCACAAGGCGCATGTACAAGTTTCCCTCCCCCTGCAAATGCACACAGCATTTAACTGAATTTCAAGACGCGCTACGATCTTGGAAGCACCAAGTATGCGGGTATAAATAACATTTTTAATAAGGAAAAAAACGAATTTAATTGGAGCCCTAAATCCTGACCTCGACCAGCCCAATCGAAGCAGCAAAATTGCGCTCTGAAACTTGCTCATGAGCACAGGCAAACATTACATACATTTTTATTTCAAACACAAGAGAACGCCACAACCTAAATATTGCCAGCAATTTACAAAGTAATCAACTCCACCACGTCTAACTTTAATATACCATTACTCAACCCCTTAACTATCATGTACTTATCGCAACTGCCAATTACCGTACACATCAATTATTACCTAATAACTTTGAAGCCATGAATTATTGAGGACTGTACAGCACTACACATTCCTAAATTTCTTATTTCTGTTCATTAAACAAAATACTATACGGATAATAGACAAGCAGAGCACTTCCACCGCAGCTTCAAATAAGTAATGCAACCAATTATCAGCGTAGAAATAAATAATCTCGGTTAGTAATATACAAGCACCAGAAAATAAATCGAACAGAATATTAACAGCGGGAGTCAACAGTTATTAAGAGATAATAGGGAGTCGTTCATGGATTAATGACACTAGCAAACGGGTAAAATACGGCAGCTTTAACAATAGTGCGGAGGGAAATGAATGAATAGAATACTCAATAGTTCACTGATAGGGAATAGATATACTGGAACGGAGACGGAAGGTTTGTTTCAGTATGATGACGCCAACAAACAACAGTGCAAGCGCAATTAATGAACATAAATCTAAATATCATATACAAACAGAAAATTCTTTAAAAATATGAATGAAAACCCAGTTCGCTACATCTTTCTCAATGGATCAGTAACAACCAAGTTGAGAATTTTTTAGTATGTGCGAATAAAATTGAATTAAAATATTACATTTTTTTTCTTTGTTTGAAACCAGGTCGCTTTTTATACGTTAAAAGTGCGTTACTGTTACACAACTAGTCACGTATGTTTATAAATTAGCACAGAATTAAAATACTTCCTACACTCTAAATAAATGTGATAAATAACTCATCAGAGGACAGTTCTGAAATGTCAAGAAATACAAATTGGTCTGACTCTGGCTACGAATAGAATGCTAAGAATTCTAGCGACTTCTGACACAAATTGACTGAATAAAGGAAAGAAAAAATCTCCTCGCAATCAGCAAGCTAAAGTTTAACGTATAAAAACGTCACATTAACAAAAAAGTTCAAACAATGTGTTTTATTTAAGAAAGTCTTCCGTGCACTTTGAAATTGCCAGGATATGCAAATGATCAGATAACTGCAAAGAGAGTAGTATGGAACTAGTTGTTCAATAGGAAAACTTTATATGTCCAACATGAAATGCTGAATGAAAAACAAAAGGAATACTGCAGCACATATAGAACTAAACATTAGATTCGCATAATGTCACTACACTAGCAAGAAATGAACAAGAATTGCACTAACATACATTCAGAATAAAGGAACAGGTAAATACAATTGGAAAGAAGGTCGCTACAACACACATTTGATATATAAAGTGAACATAGAAGCATGAAGACACAAAAAGCTTACCCTGGCTCGCTGATTCCAAAATAGTGACCATCTAGCGTGGACTATAAAACGCTTAATATACTACACGTATAACGTATAAAAGTCTAACGATAGTAAACTAGTAGATAACAAGCGTTTACTTAAAAATTAGTAATATTAAGAAAATGAAACTCCAAGAGTGAGCAAGCGTTGAAGATCAACAGCAATACAATTATGAAATGGACAATATTGATGCATAAAAGTTATAAAATCTCTCACGAGCAACGCAATAACTGTAAATTTAGGCAAAAGATATTCAACAAGCAAAACATAAATAAAAACGATAATTTCAGCCACGATTCTACCGGCATTTAGCAATATCTAAGAATGAAAAGCATTATTTTCATTCGGAAAATAATTCACATAAACTATTTTACCATAATTTGAGTCTATTTATGATTGTCCACGTACTACCTCCTGAAATAACTAGCGTCTCATAAAAGTCATGCATGAACTCGATACCAAATGAACCTGCAAGTCGCAGTGATAGCATGCCAGTTCACAGTTGTGCTTAAATTAGATACGCCCAATGAAACTGGTGTGTTGAAGCAATTTGCTTATGTGCGACAGACGTTAAAACCACATAAGGGTGGAGCCTAACTGGGCTGAGGCAACCTCATCTGCGCGTCCCGTAATTTCGATTGGTCTTCAGGATTAGTTTATATCAATAATACAACAATATCCTACTCTTCAGTTCAAGATTAGAGGAGCAACGACATACTATTATCCAGTTTAAAATTAGTGCAACAATATACTTCTCTCCAGTTCGAGAATAATGCAAGACATACTACTCTCCAGTTAAATCAATAACTGTGCTTTCAAACTTGCCTAGGAAAATGAATGTTAGTTTTTGTAATTTGTTTAATTGAATTTATGTTCTGTAACACGCGCAATGTTTTTCTATTAATTGATACATAAGTAACCAGTAGAAGGCAGAATGATAACTCAGACAAAATGTCAAAACTTGGTGATATGAATGACTAGGAATATGAACTATGAAAAATATTCTACCAATTTGCAAGTATTACTAAGAAATTAAAAAAATTATGGTGTATGAAGCAATGGTTGGAAACTAACATGCGTTTTCTTTCAGTGTAAAAAGTTAAATTGAGAAATTTCGGGAATTTTGTACTGGCCTCGAGTACGTCACAAGATCCCCCAAAAATGATAGAATGACCCTAAAAAATTGAACCGATAATTAATTTACGAGTACACTATTTAAAGTTCAACGTCTAACGTAAAATCCGTCGAACGCTCATTTTTTTAAATAAAAAAATTTAAATGAATTATCCTTGACAAAGTCAGTCTCCTTTAACAGAAATCGCGATTGTACATTCAAAAATGCAAGCAACGGCAGATGCAAATTTTTCGTACACCCATGTTAAGAGTTTGCTAAAGAACTGTAACAGAAGATTAAAAAATTAAAGCCGGAATCAAGTTCTGAAAATTTGTGTCTACTAACAGAGATGCTTCGTTTACAAACACTAACGCAAGAAAACGAGTGTGCGAATAAAAAATATGCTCAGAAACAGGCATCGTTCGCAGCAAAATGCAAATAAGTTAAAAGACATCATGAAGAATGCATCATTTTTTTAAATAACACAATATTTACTACTGCTCACGAATTCGCGTTAAAAACAGAAAAAAGTATAAAGTAAACGTAAACTGCAAAATGACCGCACTATCTGCGTGATTGTTTATAGGCTCTAATTAACTAAACATGTTTGAAGGAGAACGAGATGCAGCATGCTGGACTAGGCGTAAACACGGCGAGGGGACAAAACAAGAAAGAAATTACTATCAACTGAGCATCTGGCGTTGAGGGGAGCGGTCAGAGCAGCTCTATGAGGGCAACTGAGGACACCGTAGTGAGAAACCTTACAGCCAGCCTTTATAATCTTGTTAACTGCACCATCACTTCAAGCCCAACTAAGATGTTCTTCATAATAATCAATAATTCATAACTAAGTTACATACATTGATTTTCGACGGGAAAAGAGAGCGGAATAGAAGGCTTCTATTTGGTAACTGGTATGTGTATTTAACTTCACATTGTAGCTTAAATATTCATTAGGTGGTGCAACCTATACGATTACCGTACGGTATACCCCGTCATTTCCTTTTATCAGCACGGACCATAGGAAAGTTTGTTCGAGAAGGGAGACTCTCTGTCCCCTCAACACACACCTCATACACAAGCAGCACGACCCACTGTTTGTGAGCGTCAGCGTTTTTGCCTCATTTGAACCTTGTTGCAGAACTCTGACCTTCGGATTGTCACAAGGCCCGCACCTCAAAATTATCATTGTATAGGCCACTATATATAACGTGTCCTCAAAAATACGTACTCCCTCTTTGACTGCCATGTACGAGTATTAGGAGACTAGACTAACGCGAGAATATTAAAGTTTTTCTTTAAGAGATTGAATTTTCTGAAATTTTATGTTAGTTTTTTAATTTTACTCGTTAGATTGGTATCTACGACAAAGAAAATCTAGATAGAACAAAATGAATGAGTAATGAACAGTCAAAAAGAGAGTACATTTGTTAGGATACCATATATTAACTGTTACATGTACTGTAACGGTATACATACTCTAGTGTTGGTAACAGCAACTATGAACGATAACTGGCTATTGTAAAACTTGATGGACCAAACAACAAGAAAAATAATAAGCCTAGAGAGCAAAGGCGAAATCTCATCGAAAACTTCCGAAAAAGGTGCCACTAAATTTGGTAAGGAAATTTAGCTAGATATATCCGATCTAACGTCACGAAAGCTTGTTTGCCTTCAACTTTCACAAGAATGTAATGACCACAAGTTGCTTGTCGAGCACCAGATCACGTGTAGTCTGGCATCGTTGCATCCGAACACGTCATGTAGAGAAATGCATTTCTAATCAAATAAGCTCTAAAGTGTATATTTTCATCACTAACGCCTGAGGGACACTGGTTCTCAAGTTAATGACACAATTGTAACGTATTGGGCTTGAGAAATTCTTCATTAACAATTCCCACAAATGCATCCTCAGTTAACTCGAGCAGCCGCAGAACATTTGTGACTTAGCTAGAACCTAAATATTTATTCGAAATTTCATTGAGCCAGAACAGAACTTTAATAAACGTTCCAACTAATAATTTAACGTGTAATTATTCAACAGTCTTAAAAGTAACTCACTCTTGCAATATGTTTAAGCAACGGAAATTATAGAGCGGGGTTTTGCTACGAGTTCGGTGCGATGTGTAGCGGAGCTGGTGTATTGGTGTTTTGAATGAACCCAGTCTAACCCGACAATTAAAACATTAAATTACACCTTTAGCTACAGAGAAAAACGAACACTTCTAAAACATGGGGTACTCCTGCGACTTAGCTCTGTAAACTACAATCATGCAATGGAAATAAAGCAAAAGAATGAGTGGTAACGTCGTACAACTCTAGTTTAAAAACAATAGCAACAAAAATACCATGCTCACACATTGCAACACAACATCTGAATAAAACCTAAAAGATAAAGGTTTAACGATTTCTTAAACACGCCTCGCAGTTCTCAAAAAAGAAGCACAATTGTTGATAAAGGTGTGAGTGAGTTACACGCGATGCAACAAGTGGAATCTAGGAAGTCAAGTCAGAGGGTACGACTCATACTAGGGGATGTACCGAGTAGTACACAATGTGTCTGGAAAAAGCAAGGCAAAACGCAGCTATATCGATAGTTCATATAAAATAGAGGCTTCTGAGATCATGACAGGTGTGAACATGAAAGTAGCAGTTATCAACGGGTGAAAGTTGTCCTGAATGCAGATACATCAAAATTACGAAAAGACCTACGAAAATTAGTTTCTTTCCTGAATGTTAATAGAACTTCAAGTGACTGTAAACAATAGACAACACTGGTGTCCTGCAACAGTAAGTCATGTACTATGAGTAGTGTCGTGCTATTTCCAGACAAATATGACATTATTTTCTCTGTCAAAGACAACTGAAAATGCAAATGCGACGTTTGTCAGCTCTGTACTCACGTCCCACTCAGCTCAGTATTGAGCAGTGTACTCACCGTGTGTCAGCACAGTGCCAGCAGCTGTCAGCGATGAAGGGACGTCTGTCTGAGACACGTCAGCGGCCGGGGCCATCTTTGCAGATGCCTGAGTGAACTCGGCTGAGAAATACAAGAACTCATGAGCAACTCGTACAATTTTTAAAGCTAAGATATCGTTATTTCATTCAATAATAATTGACATAATTTGTGAGTACCCACAATAATTATTTTGCACAAGGGCTATTGTAGAATTGTTATTTCACGTACATTACCGATCTATCTTTTTTTTAAGAGAAAGGTGCATGCAAACTATAGTACACAATTGATCCAGTCATACTAAGCACTAAATTCTAGGAGCACAGTCACGCTACCTTCAAGAAGCAGTTAGTTATGCGACAATAAGTTATGACTATTTGAAATTTTGTACTATACCATCACTTGGTAATCTACTTGACAACATGGCGACACAGAACATGGTATAGAAAGTATTACGAAAAGCCTGAATACTATGAAATAATTTGAAATTTAACATCGTCGGCCCTTCAGTCCATGAGAAGCCACACAAGGGAGGCAGTTGAGACAGAGAGACCTCGTGTTTTTCCCTTTTTTTCCTCGAGAACTTGAGCGGCTTGTCCCCAACCGACCTCAATCTCCTCTCCATCCAATTCCACGAAACTTTCTACGGCTTCCCTAACATGCATTCAGCATCCACTGGACGTCCTGCCTGCCTGCAGGTCCTGCGTAGCAAGTTGGCCTTCCAAGCACTCACATGAACTACGCATGTACTCTAATAATAAATACATTCAGAGTTACTTCCCTACTTAAACACGTCACTGCATTGTTAAGAATGAATTGGTCACGCTGTCAGCAATTGGTGCACGTAACGTAGTGAAAATACGGGGTCATATGGCAGTAACGTGTCACACAGTCGTCACTACGGTCCAACTGTCACATACTCGTAACAACATTCACGCTTTCCTAACTTTATTGTACTAACGTTCATGCACTGTACGGTAAAAAGTATGATCCTAAATTTCCATTCAATTGTGTTCTCTGATATAAACTTCATATTTCTGAAACCCATTTATCTAATTTCTTTTTAATTAAAACGCACTTGAAGGATTCGTATACTTGCCTTTAATGTAAGTCACTTCTTTAATGACAAATACAACATGTCATCTAATTTTATAGTCAATTTACTGAAAGTTATCCCCCTAGATAAGAAAAGAAGCCTCTCCATGAGTGGCGTGCACTTGTTCACATCTCCCACAACTCTTTGGTTTTACATTGTGACAGGGGTTAAGCTAAGAATATACTAATAATTAAATTGTTATTAATATTCTCATAATAACAAATACCACGCCTACACAACCTGCAGTCAGGGGTCAAATTTGCGACTGCCAATTAAGAAGAGCGGACGCCAAGATAAAGTCCCTGACTCCTCACTCAAGAGAAACACATTTGTTAAACTTGATAACTTCAAAAACTCAGAACTTAACCTTAACTTAAGGAACCCAGTAGCTTTCTGTTTAAATATAAAAACATTTTACGAAAATTAAGAACTTTATACAGGTATGAGAAATACAGCACATGATTGAAGACCAATTTAGAGCGACATGATGACACCTTGAAACGTTTACATTCAAAAGGAACAGAGGAAAAATATCTGACTGCAAAGAGTTAAAAGATCAGAAGCTAAATGCTTTTAAATTATGCACAAACGCAATCATTTTACCGTGCACGTTGCAAAACGTAACAAAGAACATGTTAAAGTAAAATTATTTTGCAATGAATTTATAATAAAAAACGAAGTTAAATCCTTTAATCATATTTACTAGAAGAATAAAAAAGTTCTTATAAAAGCAAGAAGAGCAGCCACCTCAACGATGGGAAAGATAATACTAGTCATTCAACTAGTATAAATACTATTCATAATGGAGCATTGCAACAGGAAATGTTAGTTAGAACTGAGCCAGTGCTGGCCAAGGTCCTACACATTTGGCTATAAAAACCATTATTCGGACGGACATATTCTCAGTTGCTAATTTGAAAACCACTTCATCAGCTTCGTCTCCAACAGAGTTTTGATCAGGCAAAGCTGGTCGCAACTGGGGCCTTAAGATGAGATCCATATCGTAAACTGGACTAGATAGAAATAATTGAGAACATTCATCTCCAGAAAGGATGTTAAACATCGCTGCTGGAACGCGGCTAAAGAAGCTCACATCCGGGTAAATTTCATGTCATTGTTCCAAGATATATTTCACTATAATAATGATGCATAGGAATAGCTTGAAATAAAAATAATTTTCAAGCATGGCATATCAAGACTCACGAGATATTTTAAACAAAATAGCCAGGTCCGAATTCAAGACAGTGTTAAGTAATATACGTACACATCATGAAACATACGCGTTATCGAAGATTATGAAAAACTTAACCTGCAAAAAACATCCTTCTATGCAAATATCTTATACATACATTGACAACATTCGGCTGCCGCTGTCAGGAGTTACCATACATGAACACGCGTTACACGTCACATCACGCACACAAAAGATGGAGCATGCAGAGAAATATATTAGCTCTCCTGTTTTTATGAATCAACACGAAAACAAAAATATAAGCACAAAGCAACATCATTTTTTAGAACGAGGATCAAGCAAGGTTGCTAGTACAAGCAAAATAGCTTCAAGCCAATCAGTAAAGCTTACATGCAAGCATAAACAGATGCGGCGGACACTAAAGCTAGTAAAATCCCACTAAAACGGACATCTTGGAGACAGACAGCTTCTCTTTTAAAATTTATTACCTTTTTAATGTCACCAACTGGACAGAAACCAATAAGATATACTCAGAAATAGTTCAAACACTATATGCACATTGCGTTAGAAGAGACAACATGAGAAGTATTTAGGACGCAAAATTTCCTTGAAATTGAGTCCGTCCTAGAAAGATTTCACAGCAAATACACCTCGGTACGGCCAAGTACCTGGAATTCGTTCGAACAGTTCTTCTGCAGCAGGGACCACAGAAGTGGTCTTAATGGTAGTGATTGTGGTGGTGGTGTGCATGGTACTACCATCCGGGGTTTCATCTATCCTCTCTGAGGCTGTTACTGTCTCAGTGGTCTCGGGGAGAGGTTTGAGTGTGGGTAAAATTTCATTGGTGTCTGGAAACGAAGCAACTGTTGCATTTTCAATTAGTGATTCGGTGGTTTTATTAAGTGTCACGGGGGCAGATTCAACGGTTTCGAGAACAGTTCGTGTGATGGTCTCTGAGGTATCCATCTCTGGAAGCTGGGAATCGACAGTTAAGGACTCAGATGTTGCAGAATCAGCAGGTTTTCGAGGAGTGGGAGGAGTGTCTATGATCTGGTAGGACGTAGCAGAAGGAGAAGTCTTGTCTCGAGCTTCAACTGTTATCTCGTCTTCCAGAACAGACCTCCTGTCTCCCGGAACTGCATCGGCTGCAGTTCCAACATACACGCACCATTACTACGTAGAACACGCACCATTTTCTATCTACCCGGTATCGAAACAAATTAAAATATGATGCAGTGCAGTCAAAAAAGTATCGAGTATTATATTATCACAAAACCATTTCCTAAGTATTTGTGTTAAAGATTATTTTAACTGTAATGGTTGAAAATTCAGTGACTTTATTAGGGAATATTGTCAAGCTAAAACGCATGAGAAATTTAATGTGTTTGTAGGGCACCATTAAACCATTACCAATGTTTGTGAAAAAGACAATCTTATCAACACCCGGATGTACAGTAGTAAAAACTCTCACCGTAGTAATTAAGAACGAATGACAACTATAGTACAAAACTAAATATTTGAACATTAAATATTCTGCCATGTTTCATACATACAGACGAATGCCAAAATTTTAAATAACATGTGAAGTATCAGAAAAGTGATATGTTGGTTATCGCTCATTAGTAATAAACTTCATTTCTCAATGCGATTTTACTACTGATATTTTTGTGAACTAAGATTTTTAAATATCCCGAGATACCTAAAAGATTTCATTCCCATTTGAGTGACTAAATTACGTTTGAAAGCATAAACTCTCGTTCAATTCTGTAATTGTTTATCGTAGAGTAGAGTCCTAATAGTAAAGATCGGCATATGTAACTGTTATGATGCAACACCACACAAGAGGCTGTGATGGCACGGGTGTACAAACAAGAACGTAATTTTCAAAGGCAATAAAGATCATGAATGAGGTACGAGGGTAAAGAGTTGGAGCAGGTAAAAGAGTTGTGATACCGAAGTGACTTCATGCTTAGGAGTGAAATCCATTGCTGGTCTAGGGATGCAGCTAAATGTAACTTGACCAGTAGGTACCCATCCAACAAACACACTCTACGATATACGTTGTCAAGTCGCAACACTCCTCGACATCATCGACGAAAAAATCAAGAGAACTGCTGAATTATTTCAGGTTTTATAAATGCTTCAAATATTAACAGATATGCTTAATTCTCTTGAAACTTCATCACAATATTTGAATTTTCTTGCTCTTCTTGATGGTATCGCCGACGATGAGAACATGTTTTAACTTCGCGACGTTACGTTTTGTGACACAAAAACCGCCTTAATTACCAAGGTGAGATGAATCTGATGTACATCTAAATACGTAGAAACAACATATCATAGAAGAATAATACATGCAGGTGATTTAATTTACGGAAAATGTTGGAAAGTTTGCATATTTTGCGTTAGGAGAACCCTGCCAAACCCATAGACATTTTGTGCATGTACTGGTCATAATGTTCTCAGACTATTCCAAACTGTGCAAAAGTGCGAGCAAATTACTTCTTGCTTCTCAAGACATTATTACCTTCATCGTGTTGGGCTGCAATTCTCTTCTCTTTGAACGTTTCTTCGAGTCTATCATCAAGCTTCCCGAGTTCTTCTCCCAGTTTTTGGAGCATGTCTGACTTGGCGGCAGACGGATCAGGACTTAACTTCTTCTTCTGATCTTCGAATTCTTGAGCGTCCTTTCGTTGTTCCACGACAATTTTTTCTTTGACGGCCTCCGCATCATCATCGTCGACAATGAATGACCTTCGTTCAGTGGTCTTAGTCGTGATGATGGAGTGACTTCCGTCATCAAAAGTCTGTTTTGTTACAGTCGTTGTGACGTCCTTTTCGTCACGATCATCTCCAGGAAGAACAAGCGGCTCTTCAAACGACTCCACAACCGTTTTCTCGATGATGGTTTTGGTGATGGTGTCGCCATCTTTTACAATAGATGTGGTAGTAACAGTTTCAGCAGCAGGTTCGTCTTTGGCTTTCTTCACGACCTCTTTGATGCACATTTCTTCTACCACTTCTTTGTTGGCATACTCTTCAGGTACTGCCTCAACGACGTCTTCCTTGACGACCTTTCGGAACTTTTCGTCAAAAGCGCCTTCAGTTTCCATCAGGAATTCGTCGACAAGGTCCTGAGAAATACCGGATTGAACGGCAGGCATGGACTCCTCAGCAAAGACCTTTTCTTCAGCGGCGTACTTCTTCTCCTCTCTCTCATACGTGGGGGAGAGGTCAGAAACCTTGCCTACGGGCGGGGAGGGGATAAGGGATAATTCAATTTAGCCCCCCAGTGCTCCCAAAATGAATTTTTTGGTTCACTTGATCGCTAGCACTCAATACGAGTACTTCTAATCACGAAGCACGAATCAAACGTGTGACTTTCGTCAATGGAAGAATGATATTGATCTTGAATCTACAAATGCATACTTGAGCTTGGAACCATAATCTAAAAGTTTCGGGTCATAATTACATACAAGCCTGCAGAACCTACAATCCATCAACTCAAATTCTGTGAACTAAACTTTACTTGTGGCTCGAGCCCTGCAATATTTTATTTTTTAATGTCGGTTTACACTAGCGCTCTGAATGATGAGTGCGTGTTCAGTATTTCATCAAATGTAAAGCGCACAATTTTTGAGTAGTAATTCCAAAGAATTCTTTCAAATGTCACCGGAGACAAATGTAGTGTATGAGGAGGGTCGACCAGCAGAGCCGTGTGATGAAAAGAATAACAGTGGGAAATTAATATTCATTTTCCTCTTCAAGGCTCGTGTGTCGCTCATGAATCACTAGGCAGTAACTGATTGCGTTCTCTTTCTTTAAGTGCGTAAAATTTCACAAAGTATCTCAAAAAAATTATTAGTCTTTATTAGCAAATCCTGCGTAAAGTTTTAAATAATGCAAGACTTATGTTATGCTGGGTGCTAACAATATGTTTATATATGTACGAACTTTAGGCCCAGGGTAGATCTGGGCGAGTTAATGATCATCAATCCGATTATAGAAATAAATGAGATCAGCATCAAACGAAAAGCAGAGCTACAACCTCTTTAATTAAATGAAAAGTTTACAGATTTATTCATAGAAATTTGTTGTGTTGTTACCTCCACGTAGATGAAGGATGAATACTTAGTTTAGGTATATCCATGAGAGATTTAGAGTTAGTAACTAATATGAGGTGGAAGAACAGTACATGGATTATAATTTTAATGAAATTCGGTAACTTCAAAAAATAATACACATTTTAACCCGTAAGTTACAATGTTCCCTTCAACAGAAAAATGTAATGAATTAGTTGAAGCCACGTACAAGAATGAGGAAGCAGCCTCAATATTTGGGACTAGTGGAGTTGTGTCTCATTCGTGTTCACTGAGAAAATAAAAGCTCTATATGTACATATCTCTATTTGTAAAAATACGACACAGATTATGAACAAGGTGTCATATTAGTACGCTTCACCAGCCCGTACCATGAGAACAAAGACACTGTCTCGCGTGGCAGTGCAGCGAATAAACAAGAACTATTTTCTTTAATACAAATATAGACAACTTTGCCATGTAACTCAAGTAAAGTAGGACTGAGCATCATAACGACAACTGATAAAAAGCAGAAGTAGGTCATCACAGGTAAATGGAATGGAAATTCAATGGTAAATAATGAAATGATAAAGAAGAGGAAGTTTTATGGTGCACGCGGGAGTACGGCGCTGGTGCAATGAACAAACTTCCATCGAGTTTTTTCACTCACTGAATGTCGTTGAGAAGATTATTTAGGTCAGATTTAAATAGCCCAAAATACAATGAAACAATTACTGAGGCGTCATGATTCTCGAAGGCAATTTTATTTTAGTTTTACATTTTGCCGGAAAATTGGAAGCACAATAATGAAACAGACGTGAACTGGGACGACGAATGCATTAGAAGATCATAATAAATATTTATCATTGGTGAGTAACACCAACATTCGGAAGAAAAAGGACTATAGATAAAATTCAGTTTTTATGTCCGATTTATTAACTCTTTATAAAATAGGATTTACTGTACCATCTCTTGGTAATTTAATTCCAATACATCATGAAAAAATTCGAAATGAATCGCTCCAAACAACTAATATTTAGATATTTAGTATCAAAAAGCTTGACGCAAATTCTTAGAAGTTACTGATGACCGTTGAAAGTACGTTAAGAACTATAAAACTTTGATATTTGTGAGGCAAGTGGAAAAACTCGATGAGAAGTGAAAATGAAGAACAAAATTAATGAGAACTAATGAACTAATATAAGAGTGAGAAGTCAGAAAAAGAAGTCAATTCGATGCTGCACCCTCAGAATACGAGCCTAATGAATAGCAACCACAGGAAGCATCTACCAGAGCACGCGTATGAAGTCGCATACGAAGCTTGGCACAGAATTTACTACAAGGTTCGTGATTATCCTTATCCTGTGCATGACTTTGGCTTTAGGATGCCACACCATTTAGTAGGTGATAAGGCCCCGCGTTAAGTGCACTAGATATTGCAATGAAAAATATGAATATTATGTTGAGCTGCTGGACTGCCCTCCATTGAATACGTCCAACTACACGTCTTGAAAAGTTTCGTCTTTAAAATCAGGTAGTCATAGAAAGGTGAATGTATATTAAAATGTCAAATTTTATGAAAATTCACCACACAATATCAATAATCTTGGAAACTAAAAAAATGTACTTCTTATCAATTTAAAAACAAAACAAATAAAATTAAAAAAGGAAAACGTAAAATACCCCCTACGTTCAGAAAGTACTGTAAATACTGGATAGGGTAAAAGAGAAGGACAAAAGTATGAAAAAATCATGACTGATAAAAATACACGTCATGACGACAAATATTTTCAACTCCCACATGACGAAGTAAAGAAATAAATAAGGCAACTCGTAATCACTGATGAACTGTACGGAAACTGGCAACGAAGCCACAAACAAATCTCAAATGAAAAAAGTCCCAACAAACCAACACGATGAAAAAGCTCAACCCTTCACAAATCATGAAAATAACGCAAAACAACTTTTTCACTCACCAGGGTAGGTCTGCTGATTATCCAGTTCGTCTGGGGCGTCTCGGGAGTCCTGTACAATAAAACATCACTCAATACTGTATTACTGCACACAAACTGTGCCATAAAAATTCCTATCAATTATGTACTCGTAAGGTATTGATCGCAAAAGGCGTAAAACTGACTAAATTAAATACAGAACATACAGGAAAAATTAACATGACTAAAAACAAATGAACATAATTAGCCTTGGGAGGCCAAACAAGTAAAGTTACGCATACAAAGCATAGTGACATATCACTGTAATAAACTATTGTAACATTGATCGTGACATGGCATCGTAATAAATCATCGTAACATTGACCGTGACATGGCATCGTCATAAATCATCGTAACATTGACCGTGACATGGCATCGTAATAAATCATCGTAACATTGACCGTGACATGGCATCGTAATAAATCATCGTAACATTGGCCGTGACATGGCATCGTAATAAATCATCGTAACATTGACCGTGACATGGCATCGTAATAAATCATCGTAACATTGGCCGTGACATGGCATCGTCATAAATCATCGTAACATTAGCAAACAGTCAAGTATCTTAGCATCTTTTAGCTTCGAGTCCCTCATACTGACTCAACAAGAACACGTCAGCTGTTGCTGGATTACCCCCGGTGCAATAAAGTAGTAGCTTCTTCAAGCAGTTGAAGAAAAAAAGCCAGTACGAACCCGGGCCTTGGCAGACGCATCACAGATTTACTTGCCCACAAGCATTCTTCATTCAATTTGGTATCACCCGCACATTCTCGCAGTCTGTATAGATATACCGTCACATCCAAATCCATTTCCTCCTACTCCATTCTATCCACGAACTTCTAAGCAGTTACAAAATATTAAAAAAAAATTCAGACACAATTCTTGAATGTCAGAATTCGTGGCTGAAACGTCAATAAATTCAATTTTAATTTACGTAAAAATTAAATGCATTGATCGAATATAATAATAATATACCTCAGTACACCTAATATTCGAGTTAGAACATCGATCGAATAAAATTGACAAAGTAAAGCGGTACCTCATTCTTAGGAAAAAAGAAACTCTTTAAAAATAAAATACTAAAATATTCCCTACGTTCATTAAGGGCTGTAAACAGTGGATAGGGTATAAGAGAATGACAGGTACCAAAAAATGACAAAAATATACATCATATTCTATTTTTTCCTGTTCTTCTTTTTCTCTTTTTGTAGCTTTCGTTTCCTGTAGGGAACAAGAACTTTCTCAGCGTACCTGGAAACACCCTTCAAATGGCATGGGACTTGGGTATCAACCCAAGGATGGGCCAAACGGCTCGCTTCTATTGCCTTATTCTATTGTACATGTATTGACTCGAGGACGTAGTTTACCTTGACGTGATCTCTTCCGTCGTCGGATACATCCAAATTCACGTCCCGGTCTTTGCGGATAGGATGAGGCGAGTCAGCGACCACGGAGGAGTCTATTTGAGCCTTGGCCACAGCTCTCTCCTTGATGTCTGTCACAGGCTCCACGTTGAATATACACTGATTGACGATGTCAACTCTGTTGATTTGGCGCAGGGCTTTTTCCAACGCGTTCCCAGTTGCCTGTATAAAATAAGGAAAGATTTTATAATAACTTTGAAAGTAAGTGTGAAATGACAATTGATTTTCTAGCGCTATAATAACAAGGATTCTTTACAAGCTGTTGTAGAATGCAACACAGCAACTCAGTCCTTTTCAGGGTTTACCACACATCCTCCAACAAAGAAATCGAGCTTACAAAACAGCTTGCATAATTTCTACTCAATAATTAGTTTACCTGAACGGAATCATACTAGTTTACTCGAAGTCCTCGTTTTAGCATCGAGCTTGGAATTATATATGTATATTGAAAAGGCTGATCACCACGATGCACTTTCATTAGTATTAATAAATGCATTAAGAGTTCACTCGTAGCATGTAACTAGAGATGCACTACTCAGCGAGAGCAAGTATTGCAGGGAGCCATTAATGTCCCTAAAGAACCCTGTTAATCCTCTTCATGTCATTGCTGATCCCTTCTATCCTGACCCTGTAAGCAGCTTCCACTTTGCTTCCTTCCATATAACTCCTCCAGCCCATTTCCTCCATACAGTTCGAGCCCATTTCTCTTAACACAGTCAATACAATCTCTCTCATCACCAACCCTGCATCTTTGAACACTTTCAGTCTCATCTTTCTTAATAGTCAGCCTCCAAACCCTGACACTGTTACTTTCCCCACCCTCTTGATAATGTGAGCCTCATGACTGTACCACTACCACCCTCTTAACAGCATGAGCCTCATGACTGTACCACTACCACCCTCTTAACAGCATGAGCCTCATAACTGTACCACTACCATCCTCTCGAGCAACATCCTGACCTTGTTGCCTGCTGCCTGCATCCAGAGTCTGAGGGCAACTAGGGCCTGCTGGGGAGGGTTCTCAGGGTACTGCGACTTTATGATGTTGATGTCAGAGTCACCGATGTTGAGCTCTCTGGCCAGTGGCACCCAGTCCGCGTCCAACATGTTCGAGATGTCCGACAGACGCAAGTCCGCCTTGTGGATCGTGTCAGCTTTGCCTGAGTGCCGTAAAAGCGTTCCATTAATTTCTTGTCGTGTTTTTCTACTGTCATCACATTATACTCATGATCGTACCAACAATATTGACATCATGCTGCATTCAATTCAATATAGAAATTTTGTAAGATAAATTGCTCCTACACCTCGATCTAGTCCAAGAATGAGAGAAAGAAGGAGAACTCATAATGAAGAACAAACTACCTTAGTTCTTGTTCCAAGAGGTGACTGGTAAATGTCGATGTTGTGAGACTTATTACGTCTTGTAATTAATTGCAAATTTTAACAATCATTCTACTATGAAAAAAGTGATGCCAATCTGTTTACATCATTTTGCTAGAATTTCTAAACAACTTAAAAGTGAAAGTAATTAATTTATGAATGGATCAAGTGTCAAATTAAAATACAGG
Source organism: Trinorchestia longiramus (assembly GCA_006783055.1). Classification (NCBI taxonomy): domain Eukaryota; kingdom Metazoa; phylum Arthropoda; class Malacostraca; order Amphipoda; family Talitridae; genus Trinorchestia; species Trinorchestia longiramus. The sequence continues at coordinate 80,832 of VCRD01001875.1, forward strand.
AAACTTTTCTCAAAGCTCAGTAGTTGAATATATAATAAGGACTGGAAATAATTAATATATATTAATATTCATTCGTGACGAGTTTGCAGGAAAGAATTCTACAAAACATATTTCCCTCAATGAGATCAATATTATTTACTTTACGCACACGTTTCATCATTAAATTTAACAATGTTGATAACTGAGGTAGTGTATGGTACTTTTGCTAAATGGATTTTATGGTAAACTCTACTCCATGATCTATATAAGCTCCATAATTCATATACTCATATTCACAAGTAGTCATTGAAATCAGATAGAAATTGAATTTAACATACAGAAACTGGATAATAATCTCAACTGTACTGAAGAAGTTCAAGTAACTCCAAACTCTGCTGTACCAGCATGAAACAACACTCGATAAAAGGATCACCCAGCGGATAAAGAGAGACTGTCATTTATACTTGTGACAAGGATCACACAGCGGACAACTGTGTCATTTATACTCGTGGCAAGGATCACACAGCGGACAACTGTGTCATTTATACTTGTGGCAAGGATCACACAGCGGACAACTGTGTCATTTTAGTTTCAGTCGTGAATAAAACTCGCAAAAGACTCAACTGTAAACAGGTGAGTTGTAGCAAGCAGCCACGCGCTTCAAGTCAATGATTTGTGTTGACAAGCAAGGAACACGTTAGAGCACAAGAAAAAATAGCAAAATATTAAGGAATGATATACATTCCTCCCCTGTACTCCCTAAACAGGACGATGGGAAAGCTCATCATCCTGTTCAGTATCGCAAAAAACTTTACGCAAAAAGGAAAAGAGAAAATTGAACAAATTCTTAATACAAACGTCAAAACAACATGAAAACCGCATGAATGCTGAACAGAACCCAACGTGATTTCATGAACAAATCAACTCTTATTAAAAGTCTTACCTAGACTTTGGGGAAGTATTTTTGTAAATTTGAGAACACTAGAAGAGCTGCATATTATGGTCATTAAGATGGTGTCACTGCAGTGTAATATCAAACCCAATATAATTATGCAATAATAATTATCGGCCTTCGCCACAACAATATACATTACATTCTTTAGACCACAAGATTTTACTTTTTAATAAGAAATGCTAACATAAAAGCACTAGATTACGACACTTGGGTTGTTTGAGGGCAGATGATGCAAGGTGTTCAATGCATCCAACATGTTCACCACATGAGTTTGTACTACACTTTTACCAGTAGAAATATAGCGATGATCACGAGGCTGTGCCTCCAAAACATGACTAGTGCCTCGCTCAACTCTCGAGTCCGGTCAGCAGTGAGAGTTAAACTGATAGTGTTACTACTGTGTACTGTGTACGATAGTGTGGTGGTTGCAATTATTGCTCGTTTTAACACTATTCCAACCAGGTCTGATCATAATTAGTGCTTGTATTAATACTATTCCTAGCAATTTTAGTCATAATTAGGGCTTGTATTAACACTATTCCAATCAACTATGATTACATTTAGGTTCTTGTATTAACACTATTCCTACGAGGTGTGGCCGTAGTAAGTATTTGTACTAACACTATTATTATCAGGCATGTTACTGCGCCTACACGTCTCGTAGGTACCACTCTGTATTGAGTCGCCCAGTTAATCAACGGTCATTCACAATCCGGAAGAGCAGCTAGTAGCTAAAAGGAATTACTGAAGCTTGAGGCAGTGTGAGCGCAACTCCGGGATTAGGTGTCAAATCAAAGGAAATTCAAGTAGCACCCGGCAAACCGTCGCTAAATTATGTTACATTACCGCTCACCTCCTGCGTCTGGGTTATATTCTGCGGTTCTGCATCCGATTCTCACGAAAAAAATTTGGTGCCAAACTTCCTGCATCCACAAATTCCCGTTCAGAAAGCCTTGTTTATGTTTGTAAAAGTTAAGGCATGAGTGCTTGCTCAGATCCAAGCTCCTGCTCGCTCAGATCGTCTAACTGAGATCCAAAATTGTGAACAGAAAACGTAAAATTCGAAATTCGGGTGCCCAAAATTCGGGTCATTGGCTTTGGTTCAGAGGCAGAATCTTCAGTGTTCAGGATCTTCAAGGTGACACGTGGAGGCGCATAGTAGGCTACACATTACATCAGTGTTTAATAAGTGAAATTTTCCCCTCAAAGTTAAAACATTTGAGGTCATGAATGATCACGTTGGGCTCAGCTTAGCTCCAGGTTAGTAGACATTGTATTGCTTGTATTCCAGTTAGTACGAGGAAGATAGGAATGGGATTACGGTCGTATTACAGTACTGGAGATACAGTGGAATATTGCATTCTAGTCTCTGAATTATAGACAACTAAAGCGACTGCTGTTCCACGGAACTCGAGTCTGCTTTACTCTATGAATAAGCCTAGTAAACGTACAGCCGATTTTTAGCGAAGTATAGCTGACAGAAGAAGAAGAAACAGAAAGAAATTAAGTATTTAAGAGCATTATCAAAATGCTTTCCTTCATATTTAGCTTCGTAATTTAAAAATTAATATCGCTTGAGAAACGTGTATTAGAATAGCTACTGGAACAAACAAAAATGAAAGCGAGAAGATTAAAATACGTATCTTCGTAAAGAGTTCAATTGGCTAAAATATTCGTCACTTGAGGCATCGTTTCGAAAAAATGCCCGAGGATGAAAACCTCACAGCCAGATTTATCGTCGGCCAATCGATAATTATCGTATGCCAAGCGAATCCTAAGTTGCGTGCAGTGTAACACTAATATTACTTTGTGTTTGCGGGCTTTGAAGGCAAGCTACAGCCAATCAGAACGTTTATGACCAAAGCCAAGAGTTGGTCTTAGCTAGTGGCTAGACGTATCTTTTGATTGGGCCCTGCCGCCCCCAACCAGCACAATAAAGTATTTTTGGAGTACTCCACTACAAAAAACTATTTAGAGACTCTCCTTTAAAATATATTAATTGAAGCGATAAACTTTACGCACACGCTACGTGAGAATATCTATTGGATGAATACGTAACTTCAAGTCATTTCAATAATAAGTTTCGTAACTTCGAGTGAGAAAACACGCCACTATAGAAAGGTGAATATTATGTTCGTGCAACAACTTTCCTACAAATCAACCCATAGAATTCGTAACGTCACCGAAACGTTAAAATAAAGAAGAGGGAAGAGTACAATGGAACTACACTTAACGAGGAAAAATATACATAAGGATGAAGGATAAAGCGTTGGGGAAGGGTGACACATTAATGACTATAGAAAGATCGATAAGATAAATATTATCGAGCGGCCTCTTTAGCGCAAGACCTCCAGCTCCCAACTGGACTAACTGGCACAAACTCAACTCAACTGGGAACATGAAAAAGTAACTGAAACCATAACATCAAATAATTATTTATACAACATAAAACTCTAAGTGAATTGAAGACTTTATACACACCATACACAAAAAACTGACCTATTAAAGCAAGTTAAGGCTATTTACCTTAAAACTAACCAGATAATACTACCTTAAAATAATTGTCTAGAATACACTGAGCTTTTTTAAAAGGAGACTCTATTGAGGAGAGGTGAAAGAGTTCTCAAGAAATTTGAGGACAGTATTCCCTTCATCACAAATGGGTGCTGCACCTACATCTCAGTAATGCCTTTTAGAACTAGCGCTATAACCAATAGAATAGAATAGAATGAAGCTATAGGAACGAACCTTCCGGCCCATTCTTCGGTCGGATAATCACTTCGATTATCCAAGTCCCATGCCGTAATTCTAACCGCGTCAACCATGGCGGCAGCGGGATTCGAATCCGGGTCTTCCCGCTCGCAAGCGGATTCGCTCACCAGTCGACCAAGCTGGCACTAAGAGTATGATCCCTACTTCTTGCAATTTCCTGCTATAATTTAGACAATAACCATGAATATTTCATACTTAACTTTCTGCACTCAGCTTGCCTAAGTTAGGAAACACTTTTTTTTTCAGTATGAGGGTCACCACTGCCTCGAAGACCAGGAAAAATTCTCAGCATTTTAACCCAAATATCAAGATTAAAATAAACGAGAGTTCTTCAATTCCTAAAGTTGAGTCCACTTAAATATTACGGCCCAGTCTTGCACTCTATAACTACTATTCTTAAAGTTAAAAAGAAAACAACCACAAAATGAGAAACAAGGGAAGCAGTATCCAGTTGGGAGCTAGGAAATTTTGATCCGATGGCTAATCATTTGACTTTGATGTTACATGTGTTAGAACTCTAGATACTATGGCCCCAGTCATCCAGCCGAACGACCTGGATAAGGTGGTGGATAAGGCCGCCTTACTCACTGATGGAGAGGAAAGTATACTTCTTCTCCAGTGAGAGAAGGTCGGGTTCGGAAGGTGCCGGCTCGGGTTGAATAGTGTCGGGTAATTCTAAGTTGAGGTTACAAATAGGGTTCTGAGGAGCATCGCCTCGCCCAACCTGCAATTGAGGCGTTTTAAGTAAATTCGAAACCATGTCTATGTAGCGCTTGTAGCCAGGCTGCCCAGAGAACATGGGACAGAGATAAAACACACATTAGACATACTTCTACTCGGTAAATGAATTTAGCGATCTGATTAAATAATCGAAGATACACCAGAGTGCTATATCATCTTTTAAAATTCAAGTGTACATTTTGTACGAGGAAATCTAAACTTTACTGCATATCTTGTACGAGTAGGATATAGTTTTGAATCCCACACGAGCAATAAATCTTAAAAACGAAACTGTTAAGCTGTAAAAATGCCTGGAATTTAAAAATCAAACATTAGAGAGCAAAGTCAAACTATAACAGCCCTTTCCACAGATACAACAAATTCATGTCCATCTCGACTTTCGTTTTCTGAATTAAATATTTTGTTTTAAAAAAATTTCTAGAAAAAGAATGAATGGAACACTGCTACTACATACATATAGTTCCTTTGATTAAATACAGAAGTTATGCACCCTTTCTGAGACTAGTCGTATGTCTTATATGAAGATACATTACAGCAGGTATTTACTCGTACGAGTAAACATTGGTTGACTCATGCACAAACATAAATGCTCTAATCAATTATACTGAGACAAATAGACTTCATAGATTAAAGGTGTGGATAGCATATGAGTGCATGTACCATCTGTCAAGAGAATAGCCAGTTAAACAATAAAATGCAACCAGTGATCAGGATGATCTTTTTAAGATCAGTTAGCTATTCGCAGTAATCCTCCACTCTCAGTCGCCCTCACCCTATTGGGACAAAGTTTTTTTTTTGGCCGACTTCACTCGTCTTTCCTGTAATTTCAGGAGACATTTTTGTAGGAGATATTTAAATGTATGGAGGACAAAAATGAATTATTTTTAATAAACTTCAGGCAAGACAGTTGTCCATATAAGGCTAATCTAGTGTGAAAACAAGCAAGAAAAAAAAAGATGGAGCTCCCACACCCTGGTGGGCCACAGCCTCAACTTCGATGAGGCCTCGCAATTACTTCTGATCAGGCGAAGTTTTCTACTAACAGCTGAGGAAAAAAGTGAACCCCGATTTTTCTAAGCTGAAATTAAACTTCACGCCCATCGTATGGTAGCTGAGTACTCTAAATTATGCCTCTCTAGGACAACAAAAAACTAGCAAATAATCGGCTAATAATAATATGACAACACCAAAACATCTGATTTTAATTAATAATGAAATGGTTAAAGAGTTATCTAATAAAATATATATTTTTCAAGTTTTCAACCTTAGGCTGCCTCATGAAGGCCACTCTGCCGACAGGCTCAGCATGCTGATCCTTGACACGGACAGTGAAGGGAAGTCTGTTCTCCCTGAATGCGTAAAAATTGAAGGCCAGTTGGTCGCCTGACTTGGTGACAGGCACGAGGTTACCCGCGAATTCAAGGTACTGAGTCTTGCCCTCCAGCACCTCGACGTCCCGTGACTTGGCAACCTGCGAGAGGGCGGAGCCATGATCAGTTGCCACGCGTCACTTTACTCCTACGAAATATAAACATGATTTTAAGCTTAATCATACTTCCTGAATAATGAAATCCCATCAGTAAATGAAATTGAACTCAGAGGTTGTTGTTCTGCAGTGGCACACTTGAGTAAAAGATGAATTTGAGAGAATGATAATGCAAACTTCATCTTCAGCAACTTCACCGTACTTTTCATTATGAGAAGAATTACACGGAAATATAAATTAACGACTTTCTGTGATTAAACTCCTTTTCCTGTTTAATAGACGTATGTTCATATACAATTATACACTAGTTGCTTGTATCAATTTCGATTTAACACACCAAAGTGTGGCAAATATAACCAACTCAGTAACTGCAATCGTATAACGTACATTTTCTTGTCCGATACGCCATATTGAAAGTTACACTTGTAATTTTTCAAACTCGTGAGATAATATTATTACTCTCAGTAATTATCCTCAAATCGAAAATAAATCGTAACTGTTGGCACAAATAAGGTAATCCACTTTTCACTATATTAGTAATTTAACTCACTTCTCTTTAGTTCAACGTTACAAGCATTTTACTTTCATATCCTTCATATTATTTTATTTCATTTCACATTGACAAGAAACGGGAATGTTATGAGAATCAATGAAAAGAAACACAACGCAAGCTGATCTCTTTAAATACTTACGTAGTCGAAATGTGTCAATGATCTATACTAATCCCAATGTAATAAATAACTTTTCATGAGTTTGCCTCCATTAAAAAATGAACAGACTCTAACAATTGAATGCAGTCATGTACAAAGTAATTGAAATGAAATGATCTCAGTAACATAATCATAATGACACAAAAAAAATACAACGTAATTAAATAATCCATATAGACAAACTAAATGCTGTACAATTCCCTAGTCGTCTAAGATGAAATAAGACTGCAGTTTTCTGAACTGCAAAGATGAATCTAGTAACAGATAGTTTCAACCTTATAAAAATCACCTAAAACCGAGAGAAAAAATATTCAGGATAGACTTAACTAAACTGGAAAGCTCCTTCAAATTAAAAGCTAAACAATAAAAAACATTTTTCGTATCATTGCATGGGTAAATAACTAACATAACAGATCTTATCAAGCCATTGCTGGTTTCAAAAGTTCTATCATTCCCAGCAGCCAGCTTCCAGTAACCCACCTCTGCAAAATGTTCCTGGCACTCTAAAGTTTTGTCTTCTCTGTCGTCGGTCATGCAGAAGACCCTAAGTCTGGCCTCCTCCTGCTGATGCCTCTTGGCGAACACCAGGAACTTCGACATGAAAGGCACGTGGATGGCCTCCCTATAGAGCTCGGTGGCCATCCTCGTAGCCTCAGGGATATTAGAACAATCCATCAGCCAGAAGCGAGCAGACACGGTCGTGGTGAAGGAGACACAGTCGTTCACGAAGGTCAGAGGTGTGGACCCAGTGACGTCCTCCCATTGAGCCCGCGTGGTACCACCTGTTGGGGGCCACGGAGCACGTTAAGAACACGTACTAACCAACTAGCGGCCGGATTTTATTCAGAAAACCTATACATAAACTATTTAGATATACATACCATATATCTAACGCGCGTATGACTAACTCTACCTTGGTCATGAATGTGAAGGTGCTTTATGTGCTTTAAAAAATGTGAAGTTTTGATCGATTTTGTCCCAGAAATTCCAGAATGCCATCAGCGTGTCATCGTTAGATGCGGTGTCACACGGTATTGGAATGTGTACTGAAAACAATTGCGGTCATGAAGCTTTAAGAAATCTGAAGCTGAAATGATCCAACTCATTCGTAGGATCAATAAACGTGATAAAGAGTACAGAAAGAAAAATGTCGTTTCAACAGTATCCAATTCATTTTGGCAACCAAAAACTAAATAAAATAAAATTGCATTACATGTACATTTAAAAAATAAAAAACACACTTTGTTCTTGGTTTGATTTGGCTTTTATGAAGCCCACAAATGTGTCAGATCATTTGACCGTAAATGCCACAAAACCATCGCAGTTACGAGTGAAGCTATCCACTATCCAGTTGACCACAGCTCTGTACTGTTACAGTGCCAAGCTCATAATCGATCTTCATAACAGAGGAGATCAACACATACCAAGTTCCTACAGTGGCGTCATATAGAACTTAAAAAGAACAAAGCTATGGCATATTTAAAGTTCTAAGGCCGTCTGACATCACACTCAAACAGCGCACGACAACGGCATTCCCCACCTTCTGGAGTCAAACTGTCGCTTTTATCGAATTTAAAGTCCACGAAAACAGGTGAGATCGGTGACAAAAAAATGTGATTTAAAGACTGATAACCTTCAACTTTGAAGACTGAACTTTTTTCCAAATAAATATGTTCATTTTCGACCAGACGCACACGGCTACGCAGAAGATTAATCAAGAAACAAATAGACTATGTACTGTAATTAATTTCTTTAAGGTAGAATATCAAAGTAATCATTTTAGGAATGTGATTTACAGTTGTAGTGCAAGCAACACATCAACATCAAAAGTTTGACTAGAGTACGATGTCTACCGTAACACAATCTATAAGCACGCAACACCAGTAGTGCAGTTCTTACACAAATGCTACATCAAAAAATTTAGTTAGTCAAGTTTCTTTATTTAAGTGCAAGCCTCCGTGCGTCTGGAAGGCTTAAACTCTATTTTAAACGCTTTTAAGTCGTAAATAGAAATTGATAAGAAATAGCGATGCAAGTATCAACGCTTGTGATGAAAGTTCTATTAAGGCTAACACGCATACAGCCGTGTCCTCGAACAACAAGGGAGGACACAACTACAAAACCAGGAGCTGCATAGAAGCCGCAGCTGAGAATCCAGCCTTGTTTATGCAGTGTGTCCTCAAAGTTGAAGTTATCAATTTGGTTTTGTGAGTTTTACGTTCATGAGCAGGAGCCCTTGATATTTTTTGTATCTATGATCTCATCTCGATTTCCTATCCTGACATCATTTACATATAATCATAGTCTTGGTATACGAGTAAAAGTATTAGGTACATATAAATTTCAAATATTTTAGAGATCTGCTCGTATTTACACTTTGTTAGCAACAGGTTCAGGTAGGCAGACAAATTTTTCTAACATACCTGGAGACATTTTAATACCTAGCCATTTGCACAGTAAGATTCTAATTTTGGTCCACTTAATTCAACTGAAGCAAAAGAAATAGATAAGAAAACCAGACATGAAAAACGAGTGGAAAGCCCTAAATTTGAAAGAGAAAAGTTGTCCCAGAAGCATTGAGTAAAAAAGTGAGGTTTCGTCAGGGTGGGAGTGAGAACGTATCACTTCATCGAGTCGAGTCATCGCAGAGTCAAGCCGTAAAAAGTATGACACTTTGAAATACGCAAACATGAAATGAACTATCATCAAAATATCAAGACGGAACGAGATGCAGAAAATGTACAAATGAAAAGAATAGAGAAAATAGCAACATGAAAAAGGCATATAAAATGTCTTTAGAAGAAGAGTCAACACGTCCACTCCTGAAAGAAAAAGTGAATAAGACGTCTGTGGAAATAAATAGAATAAATAGTTCAAGGAAAGAGGCAAAAATATTACTGATTAAAATGAGTGAAAAATATGCTGAAACATTAAAGACGGAAGTTTTCATAAGATAATATTTGAATGAGAGAAAGGACGACTTATGGGAAGTCAACATTCCTTTATGGGACGACTTGCAAAAGGAATAATTTCAGGGCAAAGTATACATCACTCAAGACCAATGCTCTGGTCTGTTGTGGGGGAGGTGGGGGAGGGGAGGGTTTGGAGATTTTAAATAGCTTTGAAGTTCAAAGAGCAGTAATTCGGGCGGCCAAGTTCGTACTTAATTCTTCAAGTAATTCAATTAATACTAAAAAAGATCAGTATTCAGTATGAGGATGGGCTCATTTGAAAGCCTAGGGAAGACCAGAGCAACTTAATTCTGGCCACAAGATGTGAGTTTTGAGTGCTGGCCACATAGAGCCTGGGAAGAGGCGACCAGTCATTGACTCGTAGAGCGGATTCACAAGAATGGGTCAATTACACAAAGGGGAACACTAGTCAACAGGTGAAATACGGGGGCAACTGATTGCGCAGACAACATGACTCAGTACTTGGGGCAAAAAGGAAGAAAAGTAAACAGCAAAGGCTTTACTGAATGTCGGGAAAAAGGAATTTCATAATTTAGAGTCTAGAAATCACACATATGACGCTAAAAATTCCTGATTCATTTTTCAAAGTCTAACAAGGCATTCCCAAAAACTAGTCAAAAAGATAGATGTTTCAGGGCATATATTCTATATAGTACAAAACATTCACAGACTATGCATAAAATGTACAGATAAAAGTTAACCATCTAAGTCTCAGAGTTCATAAACTCCTAGTTAGAGCTAAGCTACTTATATTTATTAGAGCATATGAACAAGAGGCAAAGCTTAATCTAAGTAGATAGTTAACTATATTTAAAACGAGACAAAGGGAACATCGAAGGAAAACTAGGTCAAACTTGAAAATGGAAATGACTGAGGAAAACTATTATTCTTGAGACAAAGATGCGATAAAAACAGAACCGTTTAGGGAAAAACCAGTTCCAATTCGTTCTACAGGGCTCGATTTTAGGTGTTCATCAAATGAAATCGGGGTAACATACTGAGAAGAGAAACCTTAGAGTAAACGAGTATCAGAGGAGATGCCAATACATAATGCAGAATAATAATCATTAGAAAAAAGGTGATTTACAACGAACCATCCATGGGAAAAATGATACATGCTGAAGGCTGCAAAAGTGGGTAGACAAACCAGGTTCATTCCGATAGAAACAAGTGCAAACTTAGTTAATTTGTGGCCTTTCCCCGTAAACGGAGAGGTAGAAGGTGGTCGAGAAATATCTGTGTTGTAACAGTCCAAACGGAAGTGAAAGCTTACAATATGCTTGATTATAAGAAACAAGTTTTATTTAGCTTTACACAATAAATCTCTCAGTAATAAACTTTACTGAAATTTTACTTGTGTAGTTAATATGGGACTGAAATTATACACATAATCCTCGAACACAACCTAGGAAATAAAGTTTGAAACAAGAAAATATAGAGCAGACAAACAATAGAAAAAAATTAGAGTAACACCAAGACGGGGATATTGCAAGCTAACATAGAGGGTTGATTTTGCATTACGCACAGCTCACGATGCGGATCTACACTGCATACATTTACAGAATTATGAGCTTTTGAGGGAAATGTGAAAAGCATGTAGTAAGTCAAATTAAAATCAACCAATTTTATAGTGAACAAGAGGGAGTACGCACTGAACATTGATCTTAAAACTAAATGAGGAGTGCGACTAAGAGGAGTATGCTATGAAGCAAGAGTAAATAAGGTTTGTAATACTTGTAATTATTAAACAGGAAATAAATAATAACCACAATAACAAACAATTAATTAAAAAATATCACAAAAAAATAAGCGTACAACCACAATGAACTGCATGGTTGGTAAAAATGGTTGAACATGAAGGGCGATTTAATTTTGTGGTATTCCATTGGACTGAGATGGACGATTAGTAAACAAAGAAAAACATAATAGAAAAATAATCCTCGCTGGGAATGAACATCAAAGTAAAACGAACTCTTTATGGCTGGTCTAACTTTTACCAATTGAAATATTTACCCTTTATGACTTCCATTGACAGCTCTACAGTAAAATCTTCTTTCAGAAGCACATAGAAAATTAGAGCATTTTAATACTTGAAGTAATGCAATAACGGCACATGGTTCCTATATTGGATTTCAGAGTCCATTTTCAGACCCCCTCCAGGTAAGATCCACCAAAGTTTCTAAGTGAACAATGAACATTAAAGTGTTCAAAGTGAACATTGTCCAACGAAGAGAAGGGTTCGATGAATGCTGAAGCTAAACCATTAGTTAAGCAAGCACAAGTCAAGCTTACCAGTGCCGCTATTTCAGTACCACTGAAAATGATCAGTGCTTTTAGAATACTAGCATCGTACCAAGTTACTTCTCTTTTCTTTAGTTGTCTTTCCACAATTAGGAACGGTCAACAAGAATGAATATGAAGCAGAGCTATGTAATAACAAACATACATGTATGAATTTCACATCGATTGTTTTTTTGAAAAAATTTGTGGATGGATAATTTTCTCCTTTAAAATCATATAAAACTTCGACTTATAAGAAACTTCTAAAGCCATGACATCATTTGATTTATTCAGCACCAGCTTCCTACAAATATTGTTGCGAAGAATTGCCCAAGACGTGGCAGGGAAGATAAAATTTAAATTCAATAAATATATCAACTTGAACAACAAGACATGATGAACTCATAGAAGAATAAAAAGTTGGTTGGCTTGTATAATAATGTATTACCTAAAATCAAATCTTTAAATTATGATAGCTCACAGAATTCTTTCTGGTTTGGGACATTAATTTGGAAATTTTTGGAATGCAATTATAATGACCAGAAATCACTTCCATTTGAAAATTTTATTTCAGAAACATGATGAATTTACCACGATGTATGAGCAGCGTTTCATTAAAATTCTTAACCGCTGGAGACTCACAGAAAATGGTAAACAAAAAATATTTTTTGCAATCAGCTTCGTCAGTAGATTTCCTCCTAACATTATTTGCGTCACCAAATTACAGCAGAGATATTCCAGCCTTCCACGAGCGAATGAGAAATGCACGAAGTTATTTCTTTGAACGAAGTTAGTGACTGAGAAGAAGGCGTCAATGACTTGAGTCTTGACGCATTCTGACTCACAAATACAACAACAACAACACTAGCTTTTGCAAGTGCATGATGAAACGGTGTCATTATGGATACATTACATGGTTCCTTAGTCAACTTCAGGTTTTTCATTTAAAAACATTTTCGAAATCCAACGAAAACATCACTGAGGACGTCACATGTGATCATCATAGACGGTGAGTTGATCTCCTGGCATAATCAGTTAAGCAAAATTTAATTCAACTTTGTTTTTAGCGTATTTACGACAAAAACACACATTTCAATGAAACCACAAACATTCTCTGGTGGGCTTCCATTATTTCCTTTGCATAAAATATTAACTTTGCACTGTATTCACAAATATATTTAGTTCTCTTGTGTGAAAATATCGCAGCAGGAGCAATTTCCCAACGACTAACAGCAAAAGCTCAAACAATTGCACCAAATGCAACTGCCCACTCGAGATCACATCTTTAAGATAAGACATCAAAAAGTATTGACCTGCTTGCATAGATTTTATTAAGGCATTTAAATCAATAGATACTCGTTTTGCTTGATATGAAATTCAACACTGCAATGAAATTAAAAGAAATTCCTTGGTTGACTCCGGCACTAGGCGATAGCGAGTACCATGCGGCTCTGGGCTCCGTAATCTACCTACACGGCAAAAAAACTAACGCGTTAGTAAAAGAAGATTGCAGTCAAGTAACGAACACTACACAATGGTACTCAAGAAACTATTACTCTCTGAATACGAACTCGCATAATCCTCGAGTTCTTCAATCACAAATCAAATATTGTAAGCAGAATCATGAATAATAACGAGTTATCATTTGTGCTCATGGAAAGCAATAGCTTGTAATGAAAATTTTACATCACCTCAGGTTCCTCGTCACAGAAATAGATTCAATGATTCCTTTCACAATGTTGAAAATAGAATGTGCAGAAACCTTTTGAACATCACCGAAATTCATGAACATTGCATGTTTAAGTAGCAACATGAAAGCTAATTGTAGCAATTAGCATCGATGTATACGCACAAAAAAATAAAGAAAAGTTTAACTATTTGAAGACTTTACGTGAACTATTAAAGAAGTCATCAAATACAACATTGTAGATTGTGACGGCAATAATAAAGAATAACATGGCACGCGCAGTCAGTGAATAGGCAAAAGTTTCGTTGAATTTGTAACTTAAAAGGACTATTTCAGATAAAAATCATTTTCTTGGATTTTTTAGAGTAGCTAAAACTTGATTTTGAGCAGCTTTTTGCCAAAATTATTCCTACTTGGACCACCGTCCTTCTTAAAGCACATCAAAAATCATTCCCTTTAGTCCCATATTTTAAATATTTCGTTAAAAAGTTAGGTGAAATTACACACCAAACCAGCAAAGATGAGTGATAATTTACGCAACATTTCGTTGAATAAAAAAATAACTTGTTCGTTGCGAGGCTAAGCATCATTTCCTTGATCCTGCCCCGTCAAGTCTCACCCTTGAATTGCCCCGCCCATTGGAGGAGTGAGAACACTAACTTCGTCCGCTTAATTTTCAACTCGCCCTCTCCACGGCACATTAATTCTTTTCACTTTTTGGTTTACCAAAGATCCCTACCTAACGTTCTGTTCTTATACATTTTTTTAAATTGTGGATTATCGAGTCAAACACCCAGGAAATACAGAAGCATTTTTGCATTTAAAGAACTAACTCGGAGAATATTGGTCATTTTTTATGAAAGACGATTTTTTTGTTCTTCTGAATACGTTTTGAAATACAAACTGGTGTACTTCAGAACTGAAACATGCAAACAAAATCAAGAATAAGCACGGACGTCAAATAAAGTGAAATCAATAAATAAGCAACCAGAAACCTCAATGAAAACGGAAATGAAGGGAAAACAAATATAGAGAGAGATGACAGGCAGCACAGCCATGCAATACAGAATGTGTAAAAACTGGTGAAACCTCTCCATAACGAACCTTTTCATACGGCACGGGAAAAATTAGACAGTATGTCGTTGCCATGAAAATAGCGTACTTCCACTAGCTTAGTTAGTGATCATTTCCTTACGAGATATTCATTTTGCGACATCTGAGGTTTCACATCAAATCAAACAGAGCTTCGAGAGCTGAACCATCGATACCAACTGATCCAGAGACCTCTCAGCACTGGCCAAGTCATAATGTGCGCTTAAACAGATAAGTTATAGAGAGGCTCGAGTGCAACTGTAACTAGCTTTTTTCCTTCGAAGTCTGTGGCTTACGCTCACACTGCTGAGTATTTGGTAGCTACCCAGGTGACGACGGTGCACGAATGACAAAAATAAATTAGAAAAATGAGTGCACATTCTCGAGCACAGTGAAAAAACGTCATAAAATATGATGCAGATGAAGAATTTGGGCCCAATGTCCTTAAAACTAGCGTTTTAAAGCACCGCTGCTAAGTTTTATTCATAATTTCACACTTAACCAATAAAACGAATAATATAAAATGCAAAACTGTCCTTCGGAAAAATTTATGAAAAAAATGACAACCAGTGTGTTTCAAATTTTGTACTGCACGAGTCACACACAAATAAGCTACATGGGAGACGAGCTACGTTGCTTTAGAAGCGAACTAGTATTGATCTCGTGATGTGGTGAGGGTTGCTGGCGTGTAATGGTCAAAATAGAACCAAGTTTTTTCCTTAGTGATGTTGAGGTAAATCAGGATGTCGTGTTTTCTAGTTCATTTAAAGCAAAAGAGTTGAAAATTTGACAGCGAAAATACTTTTCTGCACGAATCAAATGAGATGTTACAATCCAGCAACAAGCTCAAGACCTACAGTCAGCACATTTTATAAACTTTATTAACTTCGAATTACAACTTAAATCTTCAAATTAAATATAATGTTTCGGTGCGATTCAATAGAAAATTGAACATCAATAGTAATACTAGGTATAAATGGTGTAAAGTTGAACAAATTCTATAAAATAATGTCAACAAATGTAATACGAATACTATCAACTACGTATCGAATCCAGTAACGTTTGAAGTATTAAGTTTTCGTTAAAATTAGTGATTTGAAAAGCAATGCGAGTCATTGTAACTGTTTGTTTTGTTCTGGGATAATTGTACTTCCACGAGTAATTCAGATCAGCTCATTGGCGCGAACATAAGATGAACGTTCTGACATAATGGGATTAAAGGAAATATAATTCAACGTCGGGCACTAAATTGATCTCTTCAAGAAGCAAAAAAGGATCGAGCTTTAAGATACGAGGGTATTATAACAAAGCATCGAATTTTAATTTACCTAACTGTATGGAAAGTAATGAACACTGACCATTAGAAAACAGACATAGCCAATAATTTTAAGAAGCTATTTACCACTAAACAAAAAGTTAAGCAAGATAATATACAAAAACAAGAGAATGCAAGCTTGTCAGACTGACAAAAGCAACGGACAAGAAAAGATGCACAAAAGGTCAAAGGAGGTAATATTACTGAACACAACTACTCAGTAAACGTGCAAGCAAAAGACGTGAAGATGACCAGGCACGTGAAATTAAGCAGTGACTTCACCGTCCCTGACGATAACAATCGTTAAAGACGAGGCATGGTTCAAACGATAACCATCGTCACATACGATAGTTATAGCGACCACAACGATAATAGTCGTGTTCGCAACACGATAATTATCGTTGCGGAAACGATCAAGTGAGGAATCATTAGGCAGCCAAAACCACACAAAAAATGAGGCGGAGAAAAACAAAACTGGTAAGAGAATCCATTAATTAAGTATGCCAGTTGTATTTCAAAAGTATGTATATAAGTATATATATATAGATATATCTGTATAACAGGTCATAGCAACAAGAGTGGTAATGGGTCCAAGTAACAGTAATAGGAGGGGTGCTTCTGCTGGTACAAATCTTTACCTTTCAATGATCTTTTCCGAAACACCCCTGCGTTTGTGACCAAAGCAGCATTGAGGCCGAAACGAGGGTTCAACAAACTCCGATTAGTCAAGTACGCTAGCAATGCAGTAAAACAGTTGACATTAGCTTACTTGTACACAAGCATAGCTCCTGTATTTCTGGTGTGACATCAAGACGGAGTACACCGAGTAATGTGAAGAATAAAACAAACAGGGCAACACAATATCCGTACTAACGGATGCATTTGTTCTGAGACATCGAGGTGGTAAACCACCACCACTAGAACTTCACTTCGACGACGGTGCGCTTGCTTTATAGCCAGCCAATGGTATACAAGTTTTAGTTTAGGCAGGTATATAAGACGAGGCAACATTATTGGTAGTTTAGGAAAAACATCAATAGTTGGATGACTTCCACTACACTGGAAGCCTGAGAAACTCTGAATAAGTACAAAAGCAAGCACAAGCCCGTCCTTGAAAGTGGCAACTGCGCCTACACGCTTTTTGAAAGAAATTAATTATTCACTCGCATTTGTCAACATTATATAACCTTCCAAATCTGAATAGTTTTTGTTCATTGGTAAACTAGAATTGCCAAGTTTCTGATGGTATGTATACACATACTACTGAGGTGATTCACCGCATCTTTGGTTTACGTAGATGCTGATTTATGTCAAAGAAGAACCAATAAATACTAAAGATTCACACGCCATACATGAAACAGTGCACGACGTTGAAGGTTTAATTGAAATGATAGCCCTAATGAAAGAGATACAAACGGGTTACCTTAATGAAACCTAGAATTTAATAATAAATAGATTTGATCATTCATGAATAAGTATACGGACACAACATATGACGTTGATATCCAAAGAGATACGAGTTTAGCAAGCAATCTTTGTATTGATTGAGTCATTTAAGCTTGAACTGCCTGTCTTCCCGTACAAAAAACTGATGAAACCATTTTCTTCACTTGAAAATAAAGAAAGATCAGTGACAGACATTCATGTTTTTACTTTCGATGCAATGGCATGCTCTACGATGCGAAAACCTTTGCTTTATAGGAAAAAGTTAGACAAATAATGCGACTTGCCGACACCAAAAATCAGTTAACGGGCTGTAAGGGTTTGGTTTCAGAAACGGGGAGGGGGAAAATTCGGGGAAAAAATTCACTTTTGAAGAAGAGGAACCATAGTTAATTGATTATTTATTTAAGAGGAGCCTTAACTAGCAACGGCACAGAAACCAGAAAAAGGAGGGGTCACGGAGGTCTGTCGGGCACACTAGAAACAAGAAGTTCTTGTACTGTACACGTGGAGTAAGGTGGTACAAGTCAGGCAATACCAGTTAGATGTCTATGACAAATATGAGCAAAATCAGCAGACAAGTTAAAGTTCAGGGAACCAACCCACCTATCTAAATCAAACACATCGCTATTTGGAAGGACATCTAAAAAAATTTAAAAATGCGCATCTAAGCAAGATCTCCAAGAGGTTACGAAATCAAGCCATGTGATGTAAACTATCAAAATATATATATGTACGTAACTCTAGATATTGATGTCTATATAGATAAAAACACTGTAAACGTTGAGTGAGTTTACAAGACATGGGTAGCAAAACTTGACTATTGAGAAGGTACACAAATAACTATTCATACATCTTCTTGTGTCATCTAGAATGACTAGTCACTATTAACGAGGGCCATTTACAGGAAACTTCATACTTTTACTAAGATTAGCACGAAAAATCAAACAAGAATGCAAATACAACAATAAATGAAGAGAACACACAAGAAGAATTAAATAGGAAGGAAGAGTAGGATAGAAAAACGAGAAGTAGATTAAGAAAAACGAGGAGAAAATGAGGAAACAGAAGGACACCTGAGTTTCAAGGGAATGAAGTCATTTGAATAAGAAACACAGAGCTGCACACATATGAACAGCTGAAAAAATACCCTCGACTGTAGAAAATTGGGCCTGTGATTTCCTTGCATACAGAAACTGAAAGAAAAAATTCATCGTAAAATCAAATGATTTCGGTTCAAAATAAATGAATGCATCAAACATTCCAGTGACCGGCACGAGAAAATGAGCTGCCAACTTCAACTGATGGAAGGAGACGGGAAGTGACTAGGGAGATGATCTAGTGACTAATGAGATCATCTTAGTGACTAGTGAGATTATCTAGTGACTAGTGAGAACGTCTTAGTGACTAGGGAGATGATCTAGTGACTAATGAGATCATCTTAGTGACTAGTGAGATTATCTAGTGACTAGTGAGAACGTCTTAGTGACTAGGGAGATGATCTAGTGACTATTGAAATCATCTTAATGCTTCAGAGAGATCTGGACGGGGATGAAATGTAACGTGTAACACGTGTAAGTTCATTTATTTCCAGTAATGTCTGGAGAAATTTTGCCACGTGTTAGACACACAACCCATGAGCCTGAAGTTCATATACTACGCAAGTTTTACTTTCTAATAAATAAAGACTGAATTTCTTTAATTGTATTATCATGCTATTATGGCAAAAGTATAAATTACTTTTTAAGAAATGCAAGAGGAGGCATATGTTGTATCACAATGTCTCATTATTTGTTAGTATAGAAAAATACTTCATGAGAAATATCGTGTACGCTAGCAGCCTGGGCCCAGAGTTGTGTATGGCATGGTCTTCTGATCATCATACTGGACACGGCAGTCAGTACTGCAACACAGAGTTAACACTTCTAACTTCAGCAACTTGTGCTCTTGGTAGCTTCACAAAATCCTCTCTATAACACTCAATACTATGGTACTGACTGTCAGGAGCTGTAGTATTTACTGTCAGCAGCTGTGGTATTGACTGTCAGGAGCTGTGGTGTTGCCTGACAGCAACTGTAGCATTCACTGTCAGCAGCTGTAGCATTGACTGTCAGCAGCTGTAGGTTAACTAAGTCCGTGTTTTCGCCCACAAGCCAATCAGTTAAGATTACTAGCAGACTAAACCAAGCTTTAAAGATGTTCAGTGACGATGTTGTGATGATGTTCAGTGATGTTCATACACCCCCACGTGAGACCAGTGTGACAGGACGGACACACCTACGCATCCGCAAAACACGCAAAACTTCTCGAAGCTTTGAAGGTATTCCCGCTATTAATGAAGCGAAAACAAAGACACGAAATAAAGCGAAAGTATCGCAATGAAATATACATGTTTCCTCTAAGATGATAAACCTATTGAACTGTCAAGGAAGACACAATAGGTAAGAGCTTTAATTCAGGCTTCAGTTTCACTAGGATGTTTCAATCATTAAGTGGGCATTTACCCTGCATAAAATAGTGTTAGCAGTAGTTTCCATCAATGAGGAGCAACTGTCCTATTTTTTGCTTTAAATCCTGGTACGTTTCAACATTGAATCTCCTATATTTCCATATGTCAATTTTAGCTTGAAACCAAGAGAAAAAACAAATGCTCCATTCTATATTTCATGTAATGATTATTTTCAGAACTAAGTTCTTGAAAATATCAAAACGATCACAAATTTGGCCACGAAAACAACATTAATTTGATTGTGCAACGGCATTTTGCGGTGCCTGTACGTGATAAAACGCAGTCTCCTGCTCCAGACTTCTCTGTTCACTGCAGACTAGCGCCACGTACACAACAGCAGCAGTACTACTACAGGTACGAGCGTTAGATTAATGTTCATCCAGATGAATAGAGATGGAAAAGTGCTTCCAATTGATGGTGCGAATTAAGTTTTAATTTTTTTCAAGTGAAGAACTCCAAGTAGACCTGTCAGTACAATTACATTTCTATGTATGTCTTTAAACATGTATATATACATTTGTGTACATATGCATGTATCAAACACATATGTACATATATTTGTATACATGTGCATGCATACAAACATACACACGTAGTCATACATATGTACGAGTTCATGTATTAACTACTACAGAAAATCAATACTCTCAAGTTTGACTTGTTCTGAAGTTCAATACCCAAACAATTTAAAAAAAATCAATAACAAAAATATTCGTCAAATAATTGAAAATAAATAACATGGACATCACTTTTTGATTGGTGCAATTGCAGGTTGCAGATTCACAAGCGATTCAAATTAATTAATCGGGCGGTCAATTAATTTGAATTATAAATCATAATAAATATACGGTAATGAAAATCAAGCATTCGGGCACCCTAATCAAACAGGCCGAGGAAGTTCACAATTTGTAGGCCAATAATTAATTGTAAGGGTATAATTAATTTAAGACTCAAGTCAAACAAAAAGTTCGAGTAAACAGCCCTAAAGTTACCAGCTGAACCGCTCCTCAACGAAGCTGCGTAAAATCAAATAACAAAATTGAGCGTTTTAAGATACCAATTAAATTCAAGCAATACAGTGGGAGGGAGAAATTAATAAGCTAGTCAAATAGAAGAGTTATTTCAATAGATATGCCATCTTAATAAGACTTACACTACACTTGTATTACGGGAGTCAGGAGAAATTCGGATCTAAATTCCCTGCTTTTGGGAGAATGAAACCTATTGCTCTGGGGAAAAGTATTTGCCATAACACATGGGGAAACAACTCACTTAATTCTGCTGTCACAAATACAGGAAAAAAGTTAATTGGGGAGAAAGAATTTTGCATTGACTAGAAGTTAGTCAAGGAGAACAGAATTTCGGAAACATGAAACCGGAGCACAGAAGGCAATGACATTGTGTAAAAAATACACCGCTGGTTATTCAAAACAAATAGAAAGAAAGGTGAAGTCTGAAGTGAACTGTACCAAGGAAAAAACAAAACAAACTGTCACTAATTTTGAGTGACAGCAGCGGATGGTCTGGTGAAGCTCTCACTCTTGAGGACTGCAGCTAGCAAAATCAAGTTTAGACACAACCTCTAATAACACCTTATTGAACTAAAACAATTGGAACTAAAAACAATCGGAAAAATTACGAACCGGCAAATGGCAGAAGCAATTTCAGTGGAAAGGAATGAAATGTCTAGCTAATGATAAGCTTTATGAAGCAACAAAAATATCCCTCTGAAAATAGAACTATGCTTATAGAAATTATTGGAAAAAAATTAAAATAAAACACACGTTATAATAAAAAATAAACGTAAGCTGTCTATGAAGCTTTGAAATAATTTTTAAATAAACATTCAGTTTTCGCTTGAAGACAAAATGGTAAATGTTCACACCACTTTTCGGTGCCGACCGGCTTTGATGAAAAAAAGGCAAAAAATTGCATGTCGAAGATTATGAAGCAATAAATAAAAAGTGTGAACATTTATGTACTAAAAATAAGCTGAAGAAATATTGGGATTATGTTGTTTCAAGACTGAATTATTCAGAAGATCAAAAAACTTAAAATGCAGGTCATTTGGGAAGGTAGCACAAGTATGTATCATACATTCAAAGCATCTAACTCACGAGTCCCGTGATTCTTTGATTTGTTCTCCAGAAACATTGCTAAGGCACGAGTAACGGAGAGGCAATACCGAAGAAGCAATCATGACCACATAATGAACAATTCAAGACTATGGATACGTGAATAGCTACAACTACGATTTACTTAACCTCTTACTACTCGAGTGTGAGTGTTGTGTCTTTAACTATATTCAAAAATGCAACGCTTTAGTACCTATATTACACACGTCTCTTCAGCTCGTGCAAGAAATTTAGCAAGTCCTCACGGTGGCATCATTTAGTCCACCTTTAAGTAAGCGATACTCTTTCAAGGGAAAAAAATACACTGACAATTTATATTCATACGAGCATCTTCAGTATTTAAATACTCGCCTAGCTTTCTACCATACATAAAACAAAAAACTCATTAACTTATAGTACACTACTCATTAAATCTGATATTATGTGGCATTTGAATTATGTTTTCGTGGTTAAATCCGATACTATGCGAGTCTCATTATGCTCCACTAGTTAAATCCAATATTATGTGAACCTCATTATACTGTATTAGCTATATCAGATATTATGTGAGTCTCATCATGCTTTTAGCTAAATCCAACATCCTACGACCCAGTCTAGATGCGCATACACAGACAACCTCAGCTGCAGCGTGACATGAATGATCTGGCTGTCCTGTACATCACACAGCGTGTCACCACTCAATGATCTGGCTGTCCTGTACATCACACAGCGTGTCACCACTCAATGCTACCACAGTAATTCACAGAACTCGCGAACTAGTAGCTTTGCTTGTACAGGTTTGCATACATGAGCCTTTACTTTGCAAAAAAAGGTACAAACAAACGCGTATAGTTGCACTGTAAAGTAGTCACGTACGAAGCTTAAAAGAATCGATAGTTGACGGTGGAATGCATGAATATGCAGCAAGGTCACAACAATGAAAAATATTTATGATGAAGATCCAAAGGAAAGCAGCAAGCCTAAGAAAATCATAAAGAATTGGATTTGGTTGGTGTGTGGTATACATGGGCGGAATTTGGCGTCGGAAAAAATATGTTAAAATTTAAAAAACCGGAACAAAGAACTCAATTTGCTGATGAGGGCCACAAATACACAGACTGAAGGTCCTCATATAGAAAACAAACCATGAAATGAACGTGAAAATCCACTTGAAATCCAAGTAAAGAATTTTGGCGTAATAGAAAAGTAATGTTTTATAAATAAATCTGTACAGGAGTACCCAGACAAAACGTGGTAGGGAATCACTGCAAGTACTCGGGATGGAGATGAGGCACAAGAAACACTGGTACGGAAAATAAGGAAATGTGAAGAGGCAAGTTACTGAGACGGCACCTGCGTACTTCTGGTTCATTTAATATGATCCTCTTATCCAATACAGGTACTACCACAGTGAGGGGTCAGTTCTCTTGTATAGATCGAGTTCATGTTCATGGGTGACGTGTTCATGGGTGACGTGTTCATGGGTGACGTGTTCACGGGTGACGTGTTAATAGGTGACGTGTTCATGGGTGACGTGTTCATGGGTGACGTGTTCATGGGTGACGTGTTCATGG